>PVJS01003429.1:6110-75880 GCA_004027185.1 Glis glis | reverse complement strand
AAAAAAAAAAAAAAAAAAAAAAGAAAAGAAAAGGAGAGGAGATATACAGACACACACAGGAGAAGTCAGATGAAGATGGGCGCAGAAACTGAAATGATGTTGCTTGAAGTCAAGGGACACCAAGGAACTCCTGGAAATTGCAGAAGCCACGCAAAGACGGGGAAAGTTCTTCCCTGGAGCCTTCATAGGGAGCAGGGCCATGCTGACACCTGGATTTTGGATTTCTAGCCTCTAGAAACGTGAAGAAATTTGCTCTTGTTTTGAGCCACATCACGCAGCTTGCTGAAATTTGTCATAGCATCACTAGTAAAACAAATATAATTCCTAAGAAGTAACTGAAATAAATTATAATACTTACAGAATTTCATGATAAATATACATTTTAAAAATATTCTTGTTCATGTTATGCATACATGGCAATGTTGGAATCATCTCCTTGTGATATGTTCAGGTTAGTCCTCAACCCCATTTGAATCTTGGCATGAAAATTCCTTACATGCTGGATTCTCTTCCAAAGAGCCACAGTTCCTGAATTTAAAACTCCTCCCCATACCTAGAGGGGGAGTTTCTTATTTTTCTTCCTATACATCCTTAATTCATCACTTTCTAGGTGCTCCCACCTTGAAAGTCTTTTTAAGAAGTATATGTTAGTACATGCATGTCTCTATCCATCTGAACTTCGTTATGATGTATGATTACAATGCACCAATAAAAAATTTTAAAAATAAAAATAAAATGTATGTGCTCGATAATTCTTTTCTGAAATAGCATACTTTTCAAATTTAATTTTACTCTGAAAAATGTTTTCTCTCTCCTTACTTCTGCAACTGAATTTGTGTTTAAAACAATTGTATTACCTTTTTATAATAATAATGTGCTGTTCTATACTTGAAAGGCTAAAATATCTCCAATGAAAGAAGCAGAGAATAGCAGAAGAGATAGAAAAGGGGGAATCGTGTAGGAGCTAGATATTTTGATAAAGATTTACTGGAATCATAATTTTGAAAAGGACTGCTCTCATCAACACAGCTATGACAGACATTTTGAGAGTGGAAGTATTGGGAGTCCTTTCACACTCCAAGTATGAAACTCGGAGAGAGACGCTGGTGTGAGCGGCTCTTGGAGGAACCCTCCCCGAGGGCCAAGCAGATGCTGACTCTGCCTCCTTTTTAGGAAACTAGAAGGAAGGACAAATTATAAATATCATCATAAAAACATTTACGAGCCCATGATGCGGGGTTCAGAACAGTTATATCAAAATATGACATCAGAAGGGGGAAAGTCTTTCTCACCTTCCCCCGTCCTTCTCCTCCGAAGCAGGTCACAAAGCCATGTTCCAGAGGGACCTTCCCTGTACCTGGTTGGAAGGAACATCCTTATCTCTGAAGACTCAGGACACAAAGCAGAATCTGAGCAAACCAGCCCAGGTCCGAATCATTAAATCATACCTCTTGGATTTCCAATCATATTTCTAAATGTGTGGCGACTCTCCATCAAACTGAAGGCTAGAAACAGACCACTTTGCCTGTTTCTTTGGCCGTTGTTTCCTTATGAAAGTCCTCAAGTCATGACGTTGTATGCTTCTCTCTTGTGAATCTGTCTTTTGTGACAGTCATCTCAGCCATGAACCTACTGATGGGTGAGGAATAATCATCTTTTCTTCCCTGCAGGAAGCAAAAATTATGGAGACAAGCCCAACACTTGGGGCTTTGACTATATTTGGTGCTTTTTAAGAAATTGATGAAGTTTATCTCTTTTATCATCCCAAGCTTTGGAAATGCATACTTTTCTTAAGCAGTTTACTTCCAACATTATACCTATGCTATAGAAAACAAAATTCTATTTTGAATGAGGTAATTTCTAGGCATTTAGAAATTGCAATATTTTTGCCAGGCATTACAAAAGCCATTTATAACCCCATAGAAGACTTACTGTTTTTGTATGGAGGTGGAAAAAATTTTTAATATAAAAGGGAAATTAAGAGATTATATTAAAATTCCTTGCTTCATTATTAATTCAAGTGATACAGATTGACAGTAAATTACCTCAGTGTCCGTATTTGGAGGAAGATACAAAATGTAACATTTACTTCTGTGAAACTTTGAATACCCAACAGTATTATGTAAGTGAAACACCATTCTGGACATAGCTGCTTTCTATTTAATAGCCCATAAATCTAAACAATGTACCAACATTACAGCGTATACCAAAAAAGTTATTGAATAAAATTTAAAAGATTCATTTATGTTTATTATTATTTTATAAACCACCAAAAAATAAAGGCATCAAAATCATCAAAAGGGAAGACCAAGTAGACTGGGCCCATTCACAGAGCCACTAGACAATCCCCATGCAGGCTCTGTCATGACTTATTGACACTGTTTCAAAAAAGAACATGAATTCATCAGGAATCTAATTTGTTGGAGGTTAATAACATTTAGCATTTGACTGCAGAGGTCTGCTAGCATAGGATTTAGAAAATGTATGGATAATTCAGACACTGATGAAAGGGAAGCTAAAGAATGTCAAATTCAGGTGTTACTTCTTCACAGGGATTTCTGTTAAGAAAAGATTATAGCAAGTTTCTGAGTACAGTTATCAGGAAAAGGATGAAACCCTACAACCACCACATTTTTTTCAAAATGAAAAACTCGACATGGCATGCTATTAACATTTTCACATTTTGAAGTTGGGTTTTTATTTATTTCCTGACATTCTGTTGAGAAAAGGTTTGTTCTCCAATTTTCTCTCCCACCTTACAAACAAGAAGGCCCTCTTAAAATGCAAAATGGGAGTTGACTGATAGGATTGAAGCTTTGTACCTTTAACAAGTTAACAATTAGCAAGAGACATCAACAGTACTGAAGAAATCTGTACAAATAATTTATATCATTTTCAATTGCTTCTGAATAAAATATCAGATAACATATTAAAAATAGAGAATCAATTGATTTCAGTATAAAACATAGAGTCCACAAAGGCAAATCATATATTCTATAACCACACAAAAGCTTTAATTGTAATTATGTGCTGATATTTGAAAAACAATACTACTAGTCTCCTCTGTTATGAAAACATATTAATGTTTATAAGTTAACACAGAGACACAGAGTTTGTTGTAGATGCTGATTGCAATTACTCTTCAACACTTGGCCAAGCACTACTAAAATTTTGCTAAGCAAACTCTATTGAATATCTGTCTTAAAAATGCTTCAATCAATAAAAAGAAAACAAAGTTTATTTGACTTGTAGTCAGATCCTAATTCTACTTCCACTTTTTCTACAGGCTAAATAATTACAATTAACCAGTGATTAATGCCGTAGTTAATGAGAAATTAAAGCATTTCTCCATTTTCTCCCCAAACCTAAAGCAATAGTTAGCTAAAATATATTTCATTGTTGACAGAAAACACAGAATAGTAAGCAAAATTTTTAAAAAGTTAAATGCTAATTTCAATCTCATTCTTTTTAGTTCAGAATTACATTTTAAGCACATTAATAGATTTTCTCCAATATTATGTTTGTGTGTGTGTGTGTGTGTGTGTGTGTGTGTGTGTGTGTGTGTTTTACTGGGGATTGAACCCAAAGACATTCTACCTCTGAGCTATACTTCCAGCCCACTTTTCCTTTTTCTTTTCAAATGCAGTCTCACTAAGTTATCCCACACTGACCTCAAAGCTGTGATCCTCCTGTCTCGGTCTCCCAAGCACTAGGATTACAGGCATATGCCACCATGCTGTGTTCAAGATTATATGTTCTAATAGTACAGTTTAATTTGTTCTAGAGGGTAAGTGATTAGATGTGCTTGAATCATTTGAGATATTATTTTCCAAATAAAAATCTATGGTAATAATTTTTAAAATCTTTGGAAAAGCTGATGCAGTCTTTAAAATAATATATTTACCATCCATTACATTTTCTTCCTTCCAGAAATGACTTAATTCTAGTATTTATCTTAATTACAAAAATTACTTTAGCTGGGGTAAGGTTGAGGGGGGAAATTATAGGGCTGATTTTGAAGCTCAAGTTTACCTATAAAAGCAAAAATTTTAATTATCACAAGGAAATATTTAGTGTTTGCTCAATTAACTGGAGAGAGATCATGATTTTAAGATAGTCTTTCCATTTTAACCTTTATAAACTTTGATTAAATTAACTGTTTGCCATGCAAATTAATTATCTAATTTCAGTCACAGTTTAAGATGAATGAATAGTTTAGGAACATCATTCTTTAGCAACACATTCTCTTGTCACTGTTAATTCCACTGTATCACCTATCCTCACAGAGGTCCAATTCAGAATGTGGTATGGGAACAGGGTTAAAAATAACCTTAAGGACTAAATTGATCATTTATTACCTAGAGTGTTTTTATTTTATTTTTTCTTTCAGTTTCAGATTGAAAGCAGTGCCTCATGTATGCTACGTGTGTAAATCAGCTTTTCTTTGCTGTAACCAAAATATCTGATAAGAACAACTTAGAGGAGGAAAGATTTATTTATGCTTAAGGTTTCAGAGAATGCAATTCGTTGTTGGCTGATTCCAAGGTAGAAACATTATGGTAGAAGGGCGGGATGGAAGAAATCTGCTCAATCCATGGCAGCCTGGGTTGGGAGTGTGGAAGCAAGATAAACCCTTCCATGGCACACTCCATTGACATTTTTTCTCCAAGTAGTTTCCATCTCCCAGTAGTACATTCAGTTACCAATGGATTAATCCACTGATGAGGTCAGAGCCCTGATGATTCATTCAATCATTGCTTAAAATCCCCACCACTGAACCTTGCTTCATTAGGGAGGACTACACTTTCCAAACAAAACTTTTGCGGACATTGCATATTCATACCATAATGCCATTCTTTATCAACAAATTCTTCTGACATTACCAATTCCACTAAACCACCCATCTTCACAGAAGTCCAAGTCAAAATGTGGTATAGAAGTAGGGTTAAAAACAACCGTAAGACTATGTTGGTAATGTATTATGCAGAGTGTCTTGATTCTATTTTTTTTTCAGTAATGAAGGTTGAACCCAGGGCCTCATGCATGCTAGGCAAGTGCTCTATCACTGAGCAATATCCCCAGCCCAATTTTTAAGTTTTCCCTGAAAAGTGAGCAAGGACAAGGATGATTGCACATTTTTAATCTTCCATATCTAAATTTACATAAATATTTCTGTGGATTATCCTGTCTACTTTGTCCAGTGTTAAGCAAATTTTGATGCAGGAAAGACTGACATTTGGCATTCTCTCATATTCATTCTTCGGGGCTTAGTAGACCAAGTGTCAAAGGCCCTCACTCTGCTCACTACTATTCACGGTTTCCTGTCATAACCACCAAACAGCATTTGCCCTCCCGAAAGAGTTATGCTCAATTTTTTACAGCAGGTAAAAATTGCCTTCCTTGCTATTATTCTTAGAGGATACAAACAGTTGGCTCTCAGAGATGATAAACATCTTGCCTGAGATCAACCATCTAGTGAAAAGTGGATCAATACTTTTCAAAGATTACCAGATCAAATAATCTGAGAACTTTTCATCTTCCCATATCCATTTTTTTCAGATTAGAGGGAAGTAATGTGTTAAATAAAAGCTTTAGAAAGAGGATTCTTCATATTCTTAGCAGATGTCATGCCCATCACACGATATGTGAATAGAAACTCTGGAGGTTCTCAGTGTCTCGCCAGGAGACCATACATGGTGGCCCTCTGATTGATGATGAATGAAAGGGAGCAAATCGTATAGATTTTACACTTGAGAGTAATTAATTATTGAATTTGGAGGAATACAGAGAAGCAGACATCAAGGATAATTCTGAAACTCATTCTGAAAGGTAGTTTTAGAATAAAGGACACAGGAAAAGTGGCAATGGTGGAAGGAAGAGTCATAAGTTCATCATCAGATTCACTGAATGTGAAGTACTTAGGGCACCCGCTGGTGGAGATGTCCAGAAAGTAAAATAGATGTCCAGTCATTCAAAATATAGTGCTGGAGAGGGGTGGAGGGGAGAGAGAGAGAGAGAGAGAGAGAGAGAGAGAAGTTTCATATATAATGCTCACTGGCAGAGAATAAGGATTAGAATCATGAGACTGTCTGAAAACAAAGGTCCCAGTGAGAATGGGATGAAGGAAATAGAGCAGTAAAAGTATGGAGCATTAAGAAAAGATGATTTGCTCTTAGAAAAGTGAAAGGGTCAGCCATAAAAATATTAATAAGCAATGTAGATTCAAAGCCATAATAATCATGTGGACATCAATGAATGGAAAGACTAAAAAAGAAGATGCACATTCTTCTACAAAATGCTTTGAAGAGAAAATAGAGAATAAATACCCCCAAAATAATCATCAGGTATCGTGAAAAAGAGCTCACTGGTGAAAATGAATTAAATTACCTATCTACTCTGAGATATGCAGACGGTCAGACAGGCTCACTCATTTGACTAAGGGACTTTTACTTCACACTAGTCTCACAATATATTACCTATTTTGGCCTGGGCCTCAAATATTTTGTGAATTGGTTATATTTGTTTGATAAGGATGTTTCAGGTAGTTAGAATTTGTCAATATCTATAATTCATAACACAACATATCTAAAGCTATATAATTCCAGCATTGAAATGGACTGGGTTGAACAATAGAAGCTAATCAGAGACAGATAGGAGGAAGGAAAGGAGAGAGGAAGGAAGGAAGAAAGGAAGGGAGGGAGGGAGGGAGGGAGGGAAGGAGGGAGGAGGGAAGGAAGGAAGGAAGGAAGGAAGGAAGGAAGGAAGGAAATTCGGAGGGAGGTAAAGGAAGAAAGGCTTTACCTCCAAGCTACAGTCCAAACCCTTCTAATTGAATTAATTACTCTTTTAAAATAATCATGCTAAGTTGCTGAGGCCAGCCTTGAACCTCAAATCCTTCTGTCTCAGCCTCCCAAGTATTAGAATTACAGGTGTTGGTCACCATTCCGGGCAGGAAGTTTTGTTTTTGTTTGTGTTTTTATTTTGTTGCACATTGCTATACTATAAGGAAAGCTGAAAAACAAATAGAATTGAAAGTTTTGTTTGATGCATCACTGTATAAAAAAATTAAATCTATTTACATTTTTTACTGCCTATGTACCACATAGAAATGTAACCATCATGAAGGCAGGCATTTTTTGCCATTGGTACTTTTTGTATCTCAAGTATCTGGCACCAAGTAAGGGGAGAATAAATTTCTTGAGTTTGAATACAAGGGACAAAGTTCTAGAGATTTAAGGATGTTTAAAGGATTTTCAAAGATTATTTGACCACATGTTCTTCTTACATCTATACACTATCTTTAGAGGCAAATTCCTGTGTAAGCTGATTCACCATCATATTTTATGAAATTTGTACATGTGCATATATCTATAGCACAATATATCAATTCCACATACATACAATCCTCATCTAGAATCTGTGTAGAGTATAAAAAAATACCCTGAAACAGAAGCTAAAGTCTAATAAATTAGACACATCAAAAAAGAAAGATTAGCTGGGCTTGGTGACACAAGCTTATAAACCCAGTAATTGGGAGGCTGAGACAGAAGGATCACAGGATCTCGGCCAGCCTAAGCAACTTAGTGAGGCCCTCTGCAACTTAGTGAGACCCTGTTTCCAAATAAAAAATAAAATAGGGTTGGGGGTGTATCCTGGAGGTAGAATGCCCTTGGGTTCCATCCACAGTACCTCAAAAAAAGAAAGATTAGATTTAGATTTAAAATAAAATGCATCTTTTAAATTGTAAAAGATAAAAACATAAAAGCCCAAATACCTTTTAATTCTGTATATTTTTATGACATTACTAATATTTGTGATATGAGATAGATCCCAGTAATCCCTGAGGTATTTCATTATGGGCTGTCCTCTTAAAATTACCTTCAAAATGAGCAGATTTTCAAATAGAGATTGCATGTTTACATTTTATCAAGGGCAAATCTGGAAATTCGATTAAATTCTAAAAAAAAATTAAGGACTGGATGAATAAAATTTAAACAAAATTATCATTTTTTTTACTCATTTTCATCTATTCAAAAAACATTTATAGCTGGACATGAGGCTGAGACAGGAGGATTGCAGGTTCGAGGCCAGCCTTAGCAACTTACTGAGACCCTCAGCAACTTAACAAGACTGTTTCATAAATTAAAAAAAAATAACACTGTTGGTGGGATTGCAAATTTGTGCAGCCGCTATGGAGATCAGTGTGTAGATTCCTCAGAAAACTGGGAATAGATCCACCATGTGATCCAGCTATACCACTCCTGGGTATCTTTCCAAAGGGACCGAAATCAGAATACTATAGTAATATATGAGTATCCATGTTTATAGCAGCATAATTCATAATAGCCAAATTATGGAACCAACCCAGGCATCCATCGACAGATTGCAAAATTATGGGATATACACACAATGGGATTCTACTCAGCAATAAAGAAGAACAAAATAATGTCATTTGCAGGAAAATTGATGGACCTGGAGAAAATGATGTTAAGTGAAATTGGCCAGTCACAGAAAGGGAAGGATCATATGTTTTCTCTCATATGTGGAAGCTTGGGAGTAACTGGGATATAAGAGAGACTTTAGATAATGGAAGAGAAGCCCCAGTGGAGCAAGGGAGGTAGTTTTGGGGAGGGAAGGGGGAGAGTGGGAGAATTAATGAAGGAAACACTTCCACTGACTTTGTGTACATATGTAGAATATCAATGACAATCTCAATATCATATATGGGGAAAGGGGGGAGTGGGGCAGGAGCCGGGGGAAAGCCCACCAAGTGCTGTGTGCATGTATGTCACTATCACTATGAAATACATTATGATGTGAGACTATAATGCACTGATACAAATATAAAAAAAGTAAAAAAAATAGGGCTGTGGTGTAGATGAAAGTTAGAATGATCTTGGGTTCAGTCCCCAGTTCTAAAACAAAACAAACTAAAAATCAGCAAAAAAGCATTTATATGCTAAGAGTATATATGAGGTGTACATGCCCTGTTCTAGAGAGACACTTATGATAGAGTAGCAAAAAGATGCAAACTATTTATGTCCACCTGTAACTATTACAAAGTATCTAGTTTTAAACCCATCTTGTATGTATTTTCCTCATCTCTGGTTTTATTTCACTGACATTCAAATTAAATAATATCCCAATGAATTCAAAATTTATTAGCAGAGAGATAAGAGCAATTCTATTTCATGTTTATGAAAATGTATTTAAAGAAAATGAAATCATACATCTTTATTATGTGGTGTAATATCATACATTATTGATTGTCAGCTTTCCTTTTACTTGTTAAAATATGCAGCATTTGGTTCTGATATTTTAAGTGTTTTGCACATTTACAAAAATAAAATAGTCAGCACTTTAAAGTTGTTATGATACTCAGCCTTATCCAAATGCAAATGTATGAGTCTCCTTCTTTCAAATTAATAAGAAAAATGCGTTTAAAACAAACACATCTGAAGTCTCTCTTATTCCCATCTAGGATTTATAGTGGGTCTTTACATTTTCATTAAAGTTTTATTTTTATTGTGTGTTTAAAACCTTCAAATCACATTATTTAATGACAGATGAGTTAGTACTCTTCATATACCTACTTTGTTAAGCTTCTTGTTCCTCCATTTATAGAATATTAGTCATTTGACACAAGACAATATGACTCTCGTGGATAATTTTCAAATTTCATCATTGTTTTCCTGATATATGAATAATCAGGTCAAAGATCTGTCTAAACGTCCTTATGAGATAATGGCTGGTGGCTTAAGATTCATTTTTTTCTTCTTTCCACAATTCTTTATCCCATAGTGTAATGGAGAAATGACCAAGTAATGATTTCATCTCCCTTTATTGTAATCTATCTACCTAGTTTGGATCATGGTACCTGTGGAGATTGGAAAATATGTGGCTCTGTTATAATGAAAACAACTTAATTTGGATTTTTATGTGCTCTTAAAATAATATTTTTTTAAATCTAATAAACATAATATTCAAGGTATGTAATGATTTAAGGCCACTCTGACATAGTAAAAATCAACATTATCTATACAATCTTGCATTGTGTTTATCATCAAATTTATAATTGATGATTTCATGCTTAAAGATGTAATCAGTGGACCTACAGATAAATGACTTTCATTAAATATACAAATTGTTACTTAAATACTGATGCTAATATACTTTTTTTCTTGGTACTAGAGATTGAATCCAGGAGCCTTCTACCTCCAAGATATACATCCAGCCATTTTTATTTTTTATTTTGAAACAGGGTATGACGGGGGGGGGGGGTCTTACTAAGTTGCTGAGGCAGGCACAGGGTTTGTAGGTATACATCACTATTCCAGTGCATTTTATTTACATATCATGGTGAGGTTCGAAGCGATGCACCCATACACGCACACAGCGCTTGTTATATTTCCTGGGCTTTATTTGGGGCTTCCCCCGAATCCATTTCTAACAATCTGGGGGCACGTCTAGGATCCTCACCATTTGGGTGAGTTCCATGGGCTCCCCACTTAGGGGGAGACATGTCCTACTGCCTGGTTGCAGTGGCCTCTGGGTGCTGGGAGCAATTTGGCGGATCTCTAAGTGGCTGAGACCTGGCAGAAAGTCTCTTGGCAACAGGGGAAGGGCCCTAAAGACCAGGCTGAGGAAAAGGACCCACAGCAACATTGACGCCGTTACAAAAATCTCCCTGTGATGCATTATAGCTATACCTTTTATCACTTCAGTTCAAGGGATATTAGATCTTCTCATTCTATCCTGTCCTACCTATTCTTTATTTCCATATTTTGTTTCTTCCTTCTTCTTCCTTGCTTGGCTATGTCAAACTTGCTGTTAAAATCATAAATTGTCTTCTTGGTTTTAGTTATTATATTTTCTAGTTCCATTATTGGTAGTTGATTTTTATTTTTATTAAAATATGCAATATCATTTTTATAGTTTCTAATCCTTTGCTCTAAATTTTAAATGCATTCTTTCTTTCCTTGAACATAGCATAATTGTATCACAATGTATATCTAATAATTCTGACAACTAGTCACTCTCTGGACCAACTACTATTGAATGTTTTTTCTTCTAATTCGAGCTTGTGTATTTTCATTCTGCTAAACACTTCATTTTCTTTGATTGTTTAAATAATTGCTTTCAGAACTAAGATGATGCTATATTCTTTTAGAGATGAGTTCTGTTTTTCTTTGCTGGGAAGAAGTGTGTGATAAGAGACCAAGATTAAAATGTCAGAGTTGTGGGAGTTAATTACCTAGATGGCCTGCTGGAGTCTAGTCCACATCCTATCTTCTGAAGTCAGCTCCTCCAAACTCCTGCCCAGAGCAAGGGGTGTGATACTGGGGCTTCTGCCTTTAGCATTCACTGACTATTAACTCTCATATTTCCAGTCAGCAAGTCTGCTGAATGACAGTATCCCCCTCAGATGCGTCTCCAGAAGAGGCAGACGTTCCCAGGTCGGAAGAGGCAGTGAGGTCACCCATCTCGGGGTGGTTTCCTGTTCCTGGACTCAGGACTCTGCTCCTACTGTCTGCTTCCTCCAAAACGTTTGTGATGTCTAGAAATGCCCCTAAGGAAGAAGTGGCTCATTCTCTCCCTTACTTTTACATGAGACTTTGATTTACAAAGATGCTTTTAGGTCCAATGTTTCAGGTGCCTTTAGCAGGAGATGCTCTGAATCACGGGTTCACCATTTACTTGAAATATATTTCTCATGAATGTTAGCTTTCCATAGATTTTTTCCATAGACGTATTATATTTGGAAAAAGTGAACAATTTGTAAATTTGTATTGGTGATATTAAAAGTATTACTAACTTTTGTCATAAAACTTCTCACTCTGGCAGTTTAAAGAAAGAGAAAAATGGAGCACTTCATACATAGATACTAATTATAATATTTTTTAGACTGTAAGAAAGAAAACAAAGCATATCAAGTATAAACTTTAGGGGAATAGATATACTAACTATGGTTTATCTGTACAATGGAGTATTGCTTAGTAATTAAAAATAATATTTTTGCTATATTCATACTATTCTAAAATTCAGAATATAAAATTTTCTAGACTATACGATTAAATGAAGATTAATGAATAAAGAAAAAAGATCATAAACCAAAAATATTAGATGACAAATTACTGAAAATCTGTATCTATTATGATCTCAGCAGTGATTTAAATTTTTACTTATATTTTTATATAACTTGCTAATCATAAAAGTACGCTACTTTTATAATAATAAAAATGTTCTTTAAAGTCAATGCGAAATGAAATATAGCAAAATATAATCAGTAGTGAGAATTTCAGCTTTCTCCCATTCTTTCAATTTCTTTGTACTTCACAAATTCTCTAAGATTACCTTGCACTGTTTTGTATTATCAAAATAAAATGTGCTCCATTTTAAAATTAAATGTTAAAGAATAAAAATCTCTATTCTTCCCTGGAGGTAATGTTACATAGGCTCTTGCTGATATATGTTACATAAAATTTTCCCTGAAATAAGATGACAATAATTCAAAAGAATATGTGGTAAAGCTCTGCAAAAAAAAAAAAATGTTCTAGACAACATAGCTGTTAGCTGGTGTTTAGAATAAAAGTTCACAAAGGGAGTTGACACAGATCAGGATATTTTTCTTGCTTTCTTTTCATGGCAACCGGTTATAAAAAAAATGCACTTACAATGTTTAAAATAAGGCCTGAGTTGAAAGAATTTAATATGGAATTATTTTTTCAATCATTTCCTCAAAGTAAAAATATAGTTCAACAAAGGAAAGCAGTCTTTAGAAACTTTATATAAGAAGTAAAATGCCAAATGCCATTCAAAACAGGAAAACTTGTAGAGTGTATGTACCCTTTGTGTGATAAAGACCATAATGGGAAAGAATAATATGCATTAATTGCAGAAAGACACAGCCTTCTGGTCCATGTAATGTGTTCCTTTCTCTTGGAGCATCAAATTGCTTCTTGTAAAAGGATCCCAAAGTGCATCATCTCTTTGTAGATGGTGGAAGAAAAGGGATTCTAATTCTTCACACTATTGTCGTGAAGTTCAAATCTGATTGTTGTCCTAATCAATCACCACACATTCACTCCAGCTTTGCTTCCTTGTTGCTCTTGGCAACACCCTGGAGTTCTGTTCTGATGCTGCACTCGCTGTTATTATAGATTCATCATGTGTAGTCCTTATGAACCTGCAGGTATTGTATTGTTCACAATATTTTCCAGTTAAAGAAATAAAACAATTCAACCAAATGTCATTATGCCCTTGAATTATTTCTTGTTTGCTCAGCCAGTTAATTGTGACCTTAGCATAAGGAAAGAATGGCTAATTGAGCTGATAATTAGGATACTGAGGTGGCTGAACTTGTTTGGAAAACAGAAGGTAGTGCTTTGCAAACTAATCCTATGGCATTGTAATTTTTGCTTTCTTTACAAACCATTGACTTTCAAATAAACATTTGGTTTCTTGATATTTAGATAAACAAACCAGCAAAGGTTTTTTAAGTTATAAATTTGTTCAGAATTTTAATCCTATTTTTTCTTACAAAATTTGTTGACCAGATGGTTTCATGCGAAGCTTGAATATGAAAGTTTTAAGTACAAAATCCTTTTTTTGTGGTTTAAGATAATTTTATTATTAAGTCAGTCTTTATTTATACACATTTGTTTCTTTGTATACCACCCTGAATGAAAGATTTTTAAGATATATGTGTGTGCATGTGTATATAATGAGATAAAAATAATGAATTATAAAAGTGGAACCAAGGAAAACATGAGAAAAACAAAAATGTTAGATGAAGGAAACACAACATTGATACATGAAAAGCTCTCCGTGGTGGTTTTTCAAAATTTATTTCTGATGTCCTCAGAACATGAATTTGACTCTAAATCCTCCAATAATTAATATTAAGTAAGAAATATGGTGAGCAACATAACTTAGTGAAGAGCAAAAAAGACTCCAAATGGTGGTTTAAGGTTTAAGGTCACTCTTCCCGATACTAAAATCAGAGAGAAATTATTTCTGTGAATTCTCGTAAAAAAAGATGCTGCATTATCCAAATAATTCTAATTTGTTTATTCATTCATTCATTCATTCATTCACTTATTTTTGTGGTGCTGGGAATTGAATTCAGGAGCATTCTACCTCTGAGTTACACCCCAACCCTATTTTATTTTATTTTTTTTATTTTGATACAGGATCTCACTAAGTTGCGGAGGGCCTCGCTAAATTGCTGAGGCTGGCCATGAACCTGTGTTCCTCTGTCTCAGCCTCCCAAGTACTGGGATTATGGGCATGCATTACCACACCCGGCTTCTAATTCTTATTTTTTACAAAGCTGTTTTACAAAGCTGTTTCCAGCATAACAAGCTCATTCAGGGCAGATGGGAAAAGATCATCATTCATCTCGTGAGAAACACTTCAATGGGGGCCCTGAGATGAGGCCAAGTGTAAAGTTTGCATCTAGTCCAGTTTAATCAAAGCTCCTGCTGGATTCTTTTTTATAAATTATGTTTTTTTCCCACCAAGGCTTTCAATTGTATTAAGAAAACAGTGAGTGCAAGATTTTAGTCCTCAGCCAGTACCTACTTTAAATTTCAAGTTCACCATAGAGCAAGAGGCAATCAGCTGATCTGGCAAGTGAGAGGCATACACTTTTGGGGATAGAACACCACCCTAGCAAGAACCTGCATAAAGAGAAGCATGCTGTGCCCCCT
The DNA here is from genome assembly GCA_004027185.1 of Glis glis. Lineage (NCBI taxonomy): Eukaryota > Metazoa > Chordata > Mammalia > Rodentia > Gliridae > Glis > Glis glis. The sequence goes on along the minus strand of PVJS01003429.1, from coordinate 61,169 downwards.
GCCCAGAAATGTAGGAATATTCCTGGCAGGACAGTTTCTCCTAGAAAGGAATTGTGGATATAGTCTCAACAGATGTTACAACTTAGAGCATGTAGATGGTGCTTTGCATACTGTCTCCTAAACAGTATATCTCCTAAAGGATTGCATCTGTAGAGGAATAGGACAGGAGGGGAAATGTTGTCTAATCCACAGAAAGGTTTTCATGGACTTGGCATGGGTCTAGTGAGTTCATCCATGCTGATGAATTCTGTACAGTTGGTCCTTGCTTTCACACAGTTCTCATATACACAAATTTCAGCAACAATGATTTAAGTAAATAACAAGAGTCCCCAAAAACATGACTTAAATTTTACTTTCCACAATTTAATTAAATAACAGCAGGCCCCCAAGAATAGGGGTTAAATTTTGGATTTCATGGTATATGAATTGTGAGGAATGACATATAGTACAAACTTTTGTGTGTGTGTGGTACTGGGGACTGAACCCAGGGGACTTCTACCTCTGAACTACACCCTCCAGTCCTATTTTATTTTTTATTTAGAAACAAAGTTTCACTAAGCTGCTGAGAGACTCACTAAGTTGCTGAGGTTGGCTGCGAACCTGCGATCCCCTTGTTTTAGCCTCCCAAGTACTGGGATTACAAGCATGTGCCACCACACCAGGCTATAAAGTACAAACTTTGATGTAACTTTTTTAGTTCATAAATCACTAAGTAAATAATTGATGTACATTATGATTAGTTATCAACCATGTCACTTGTTTCAATTATTTCATTGATTGTTTCTAAGCATCTGTTAACAAGTCCATACACAGATAGCAAGATAGCAAAGTGTATGATTGTGTTTCCTTCTAGAATCCCAGTGGTAAACCCATGTGACATTTTATAAAAATGGATATTTGAAAGATGGAAATGACCGTGAAAGATAGAAGGGTCATGAAAAGGAAAGGGTGGAAGAGAAGAAGGAGAGATAGGAGGAGGAGAGGAGGAGCAGTAATAATGTTGGAAGTGAAATTTCAGCTGTGAGAACATTGAAACTGCCATTCAAGAAACTGAAGAGCACCTGAAACAATTAATAAAGGTGAATTTATTTACATAAATGAGGAAAGTGGTTGTGATGAAAACACATGTCACTTCATGAAGATGTCACAGAGGAAGTGACACTAGCAAAAAAATCTACATTAAAGGACCCCTCAGATGTATGTCACCATAGGGAAGCCCAAGGGTAAAATGTTAATAATTAACCAGGGCATGAAAAGGATGCTCAGTTCATATCCAGAATTAGACAAAAAGAAAAGGCAAGTGCTGTTCAAATTACTAAGTTTTTTATACCAAAAAATAAAACTCTTTGGTTCTTTATGTCTCTAAGGTTTTAAATTTCCGTGTACTAATTGAATATTAGTTTTTACTTTTATGTATCTATACACTGTTAACCCACAGTGACAAAGTTCTAAAAATTTTTATAATAATATCAAAGGTCATAGAATAATTCTAATAATCCCACTGATTATTAGAATTACTTTACATTTTATTTCCACAGTCCAAAACTACCATGCAAAGAGAGGGCTGCTTGTATTAAAACTTCCCAGTAGTCAAATAAGCAAATTAGTTAGAATTAAATGAGTAAAATTGAAATACATTCTATGTATGAAAAAGAATTTTGAAATATTATAAGTAAAGGAGAAAATAAGGAAAATGTATTTATTTTAACAGTACTCATAACGCCTTCAAAAATTACATAAGCAAAATTAAAAGGCAACAAACTGGAAATACATATTTATAGTATATTTGTAACACAAAAGCTTAATAACCAAAATGGAGAATTCAAACAAAAAATGACAATTATCTCAAATAATAAATGGGATATCAGAGAAAAATATCTCTGTGAAAAAGATTGTGGTTACAAGTAACTGAAGCATACTTAAGTTTGCACAAATTAAAAGGAAATGATCACAAAGCTAGAAGTTTATTCAATCTTCCTGGGAGTTAAAGCTTGGAGCTAAAACACTGGGAATTATTTATTCATAGTGAAATATAAGTAATCAGGAAAAAGTAGGAGGAAATTGGATTACGAATGAGCACTGCTTGAAAACCTAAAAATTAGTACAAATTTATGTAGAGAAATTTGTCAATGATAACAAAACTTTCCAAAAACAAGTTTCATATGACCCAAATTTACTTTAAAAATTTATCTTCAAGAAATAATTGAGTTTATAAAAAATTAATACACAAGGATGTTCCTTTTTATGTTACTTAGAGAATGAAATGAGTAACTTTGATATTTAATGAGAGTAAGTAGTCATTTAATTAAATATCATTTATTCCATTAAGTTCATGGAAACTCATAAATACTTTTCTGTAGTAACCTACATCCATGTGCAAAAACATGAAGAAAAATGTAGGCTCTGTGATACTTTCTGAGAGGATATTGTAAGTGGTTGGAAGGATCTGATAAAAGTACTTAAGGTAAAAAATAGCTATAAAACAGTAAGAATAAAAATACATGATGAAGGACTAGTTTTGTTTATATTGTTCTGTTTGCCAAATTGTTGAATTAATCCTAATTCACTGCAGACCAGTACGTTAAAAAATAAAATGAAATGAATTAATAGATAAATAAAGGGACATACTGAATTCAAGTACTCTTTTTTTACTTTAAGATTCAAGAGAAAAAAATCACTCTGTCAAATCACTGCATAAATTTCTAAATACTTACTCTTGATTTCTTGACATATCACAGACAGTTAACAAATTGGTAGCACAAAAATTGTGGAATATGATTTGACTGGAGTTCTTCGTTGTACTGCATTCATAAGAGGTTTGATCTTGTTAACTGCAAATCTTTTTATTTGCTAAGTAATATGCAAGTTTATTGGTAAAATGACTAATTTTTATAACATATGTATACATAATGAAGGCTTATTATATCCTAACACTAAGTACTTCAAATAAAAATGTATTCAACCCTCATAATGATCATATAAATAAGCACAATTATTTCATTCATTTTATAGGCACAGTAAAGTAATTGTTCCGGGACATGCAGCTGATCAGCAAGTGACCAAGGATTTGAACTAAGGAGAGATGGCTAAGCCCAGAGGGAGACACACTCCTTTCTCCTCCCATACCTCATCGTGGACCAAACTGATCTACTGGGATCTGTGGAATAGATGCTGATCATTCTATCTAGAAAGTACAAAACAGTGGTCTGCTGGTCAGGGCAAGAGAACTCACAGACATGTGAGTAAAGACATGACTGAGGACTAAGAACGTGAGTTATCAGCTTAATGGGGCTGTCTGCTAGAAACTCCTTTGTTCTCTGACATCATTGATACATGAAGACTCTCCACCTTCAAAACAGTTGAGTTTAATTAGATACATTGGGAAAGCAAGGAAAGGCCTGAAGTGTGTTTCAATGTTTAACTGTCCCTGTCCCTCTCAGGTTGTGCCCTAGATAACACACCATCTTGACTGTGTTAAGGGAATAAATTTTATAAAATGAGGGGAAATGTCCTACTTCTATTTCTCTATTCATCAAAAAAGACAACTATTTGGGTATTGATATGTTGTATAATATATAATATACACAAGTATATATCTTCTTATATCTATACATTCTTATAAAATGTGCATTTTGTGGGGTGTGTGGCACATGCCTGTAAGCCCAGTACTTGGGAGGCTGAGACAGGAGGATCACAGGTTTGAGGATAGCCTCAGCAAGTAGCAAGACTCTCATCAATTCAGAGAGACCCTTTTTCAAAAGTAAAAATAAAAATTAGGGCTGGGGATATAGCTCAGAGGTAGAATGCCCCTGAGTTCAATCCCCAGTATCACAAAATATAAATAAAATAAAAGATGCATTTTGCATATGCAATTTTAATTTTTTATCTGAATGTCATGTTTTTCAGATCTGCCTACTCCCCTCCATGTATATCTTAGTGTTATTTCTCATGGAGTATGTTGCAATATCCACTCAGGATGCATTTTAACTTCAAGGGCTCTTGTCCACTTGAAGCACTGGGGAAAATTATAATAAGGAGCCACTCAACTAAACTAAGTCAACATAATGAATGGGACATTTTTATGTAAATTAAATAAATAAATCTCTGCAGTGCCCTTTAGTTTTTTTTATATGACATGCTAAAATTAAAAAGAAAAGTTAACATTTACTATTTGGTTTTGGAGAATGAAAATAATCAAATGTTTTTACTTATTTCACTCCAGGATTACAATTCATTGTTCTTCTATGTGCAAGATTCTTGGAACAGAATGTCTATATATACATAGTTTTACCGATATTCATAACATTTCTAGAGAGTTATTAGAAGAATTACACATTACAGTTATAACCTAACTAAAACTCCAGATAAACTTAGAAATCTGGAATAACACAATAAAAATAGATGCTATAACTTCAGTATACTTTGAATTAGGTCTTGGAAGAAAAAAATTAGATGATTGATCACATTTTATAGAATCTTCTTATAAGAATAAGATACCAATTGACACAATCTAAAATCTTAGACAATTAAAAGAGAGTTAATTTCATTTGAGTTTAGAAAATAATTTCTCACTTTCCACAAAGATAAACTCTAGATGAATCAAAGATCAATAAATTAGAACAGAAACTTTGCAATTACTAGTAAAAAATATGGGACCAACTTCCCAACATATAAGCAATGGTAGAGACTTTCTCAATAACCTTTTCCAAAGCTCAGGAAATAAAACCAAGAATCAATAAATGGGATAGCATCAATTTAAAATTTTCCATGCAGCAAAGAAAACAATTAAGAGTATGAAGAGAGAGCCTATAGAATGGGAAAAAGCTTTTGCCAGCTACTCCTCTGATAGAGGACTAATAGCTAGAATACACAAAGAATTTAAAAAACGTAACACTAAAAAACAAATAAGCAAATAAAAAATGGACAATTGAACTGAATAGACATTTGTAAAAAGAAGAAATGCAATGGCCAATAAATGTATGAAAAAAATGTTCAACATCATTAGTAATCAGAAAAATACAAATCAAACCTATGCTGAAATTCTGTCTAACTCCAGTTAGAATGGAAATCATCAAGAATACAAATAATAATAAATGCTGGTGAGGATCTGGGGAAATGGGAACTCTTCTACACTTTTGGTGGGATTTTAAATTAGTACAACCACCCTGGAGATTAGTATGGAGGTCCCTCAAAAGACTAGGCATAGAACCACCATTTGACCCAGGTATACCACTCCTTTGTATCTTTCCAAAAGAATTGAAATCAGAATATTATTGTGATACATGCATATCCATGTTTACAGCAGCACAATTCACAATAGCCAAATTATGGAACCAACCTAGGTGTCCATCAACAGGTGGATGGATAAAGAAAACATGGTATATACACACAATGGAATTTTACTCAGCCATAAAGAAGAACAAAATTATGTCATTTGCAGGAAAATGGAAAGAACTAGAGAATATGTTGCTAAATGAAATCAGCCAGTCTCAGAAAGTCAAGGGTTATATGTTTTCTCTCATATGTGGAAGCTAGAGAGAAAATTGGAAAGAAAAATGACTTTGGATAAATAAGGAAAGAGACCAGTAGAATAGTAGAGAGGGTTTGGGGGAGGAAGGTGGGGAAGGGAAAAAGGAGACTTGATGAAGGAAATAGTTCAAATAATTCTATGTCCTTATATGAAGGTACCACTGACAATCTCACTAACATGTACGGGGACGGGAGAAAGCAGGGTGGGATCCAGAGGGAATCTCACCAAGTGCTGTGTGCATGTATGTTTGTATCACACTGAACCTCACTATGATGTATAATTACAACGCACCAATAAAAGTATATACAAAATGAAAATTAGTATTCAACATCATTTAAAAGTGAATTTAAAAATAGTATCCCAAATAATGTGTGGTGAGGATTGCATTTAATATTGCTTATTTTTATTTTCAATTATAAAAATTCTGTTTAGTGAGATTAAGCAATTGACTACAGATAAATTAAAAATTAGTAGTTCCAGGATTAAAGGTTATTGAGCTGTCCATACTGTAGGTTCTAAGAGGTTATAAGTTACCAATCTTATTCACCCCACCTCTAGAATTGGGCTGGGTACATTGTGCACACCCTAAAAGGCTTGATGATGCAATGCATCGCTTTGCCTAGTTAGTGATATTATTCACAAGACTTTAGAATTTTCAAGGTATAGAAAAAAATGTACAGAATTCAGAGAAAATAAAATACATGCTCTTTAGAAATGTGATCTTTAATGGTAAAACTAACATAATTCTAAGGGGTCAAAAATATATTTAAAATGCATATGGCCAAAACACTATATATAATGCCTTGACTTGCTAATAGTTTAATATTGAATCTAGTGCTGACAGAGGCATTTGACTCCTCAAATACATGCTATCTTATCAGGAATAAAAATTATATATACATTTATAAAATGCTATGTTAATAGAAAAAAATCCTAGACCCCACAGTTGTTTATGTTCGTATTATTTTTCCCAGCTAGGGTAATGAGTAGTGCTAGCCCATCTGCAAACTTCCTGGTCTGTATTATAACTTCTTTATTTCTGCTGAGAAATTATTTGAAAAATTTTTGAAAGCAGAAGTTACATAGAAGCATAAGACCAAATGGGGATCAAAAGATGACTTGAATTTAAATGATTAGTGTTTTACTTTGGTGAACTTTTCCTATACTGATATATGCTCAGTAATTGATTGTTCAACTAATATGAATTGTTCAACTATTTTATACTCTGGCACTATAGGTTCAAGCACTAGGGTCAGGATAAGAAGAAGAAATAAAGGTTGACTTCTCTTACAGTGCTTAAAATCTAGGAGAAAAAAAGTATATGAGTATAAGGCTGAGAAATATGAAATGTTTGGCTCAACTTTGTGTAGGATTCTTCTTGAAATGTATTTATCCATTGAAATTCAGAGAAGTCATAGATGGTTTCACTGCCTAAAGATTTCTAGGCCATACTTAAGTTTGTATGAGAGCTTTCTGTCAAGCAGCCTAAGTATATACTGGGATATACTGAGCTCACCGTCGCCTGCACAAGGAGACCTAGTGAAAGACAGTGAGTGCAGTGGCAGATGTCAGAAGGCCTAGATGCTCACCTGGGCAGCGCTCACCTGGGCAGCACTCGGGGAGCTACTTAGGAGGACCCATCTTTACTTTTGCCAAACCTTATTTTCTTAGTCGAAATATAGAAAATAAAGTTCTGTATTACCTTAATTGCTGGTCAAGAGGGATAGCATTCATAAAACCAACTTTATTGTAAGTTTTTCTCTCTACTTCTCAGAATTATTTTCCTGATAAATTGAGACAATATATATATATATAAAAGCAGTTTGCATAGTTATTGGAAAACTCTGTACATAAGGTATTGCTAATAATAAGAGGCAAAATCCCAAATGGAGTATGTTCAACTATTTTGTACTCAAGTGAGTATGACATATAATTGCCTAAGAGGAAAAGTATTGCAAGAGAAAAAATTATTTCCTGGACTGTGGAGACAAATTTTGTGAATTGAAATCTCAGCTTCGCTAACCAGTGATTTAAGGCCAATGACATCTCTCTAAGCCGTGGAATCTCTTCCTGGGGAGTTAATAATAGTTTTATCTCTTAATATTGTGAAAATTAAGAGATAATACTTTGAAAGTTCTTAGCATACAATTTGTCATTACAGTAATTGCTCCATTTATATGAGCTATTACTTCATGTCTTTTGTTGTTCCACTGAATACATAAAACCAATTATCTAAAGAAGCAATGAGGAGAGTAAGAGGCATTTTCCTGCAATCATTTTAAGGCGTCTTCAGTGAATAAATACTATTTTGAGAAAGATAATATACAAAGTTGGACCAAAAGGAGAGATATATCATCCTAAGGTTACAATGGAAAGGAAGATGATATGTTGCTGGACTTATGATGAAGTAACAAACCAATAAACCCAGTATAAATTGAAATACTATAAGTAAAAAATACATTTAACACATCTAATGTACCAAGCATCATAGTGTAACAACAGAACACACTGTACAACATAGATTCCCAAACTAATTGGCTTACTGCTCCATTTTCATAAAAAAAATGGATGGACCTGGAGAACATTATGTTATGTGAGACTAGCCAGTCACAAAAAGTGAAGGGTCATATGTTTCCTCTCATGTGCAGAAGCTAGGGAGTAATTGGGATGCCAAAGTGACTTCTGATAATGAAGGAGAAATTGTAGTGGAGCCAGGGAGGTGGTCTAGGAGAAGGGGGGGTGGAAAGGGAAAATCAATAAAGGAATCACTTCCATTGACATAATGCATATACATGAAATTACCAGTGTCAATCTCAATATCCTGTATGGGGAAGGGGGGAGTGTGGAGAAGCCGGGGGGAAAGCCCACCAACCCACCAAGTTCTCGTGCATGTATGTCACTATCACTATGAACTACATGATGTGAGACTATAATGCACCAATAAAAGTATATAAATAAATTTAAAAAGAAAAAATAATTACTTAGCACCCCTTAGGCACTTTCCCGGCCCTCTTATTCAATTGTACCTGAGGCTGCTACCATCCTCTGGATCATTCCATACCCAGCCCCAGGTAGTAATACAAACTTTAAAAATATATGCATAGAGTATCAGTCCTGTGGCTAACTTGGGGCTGCAGCTGGCTGCCATTGCCCAGCCTCATGAGAGTATCTTATCTCACATCACTAGCCCAGCAAAAGATCAAACTTCAATACTGAAGTATAGTTTCTACTGAATATGTATCTCTTTTATAGTATGAGAAAAACTTCTGAGTCAAACCATATTAAGACAGGAACCATCTATATAGGAAAGAGGAAAAGATGCTGTTGTAAGAAAACAAACTGGTTGCTCACACATAAAAATTTAGTATGAGTTAGGCTGGTGTTATAGCTCAGTGGTAGGGTGCTTGCCTAGTATGGACAAGGCCCTGGGTTTCATCCCCAATGATGAAATAAATAGTAAAAGTATCATATCTTAGGTGCTGGTCCTCAAGTTTACAGACTAAGAAACATACAGTATCTGAGTAAGAAGTTAACTCATGCTAATCAATCATCTTAATTGAGATTTCTCAATCAGGGTTTCATATTGAACAGAATATAGAAAATATTTGGAGTAATTATTTTCTTGTTTTGAGGACCATTTTATTTTATTTTATTTTTTATTATTATTTTTTTTTGTGTGTGTGTGTGTGTATGTGTATGTCTGTGTGTCTGTGGGTCAGTGTGTGTATGTCTGTGTGTGGTACTGGGGATTGAACCCAGGGCCATTCTAACTCAGAGCTCCATCCCAAGCCCAATTATTTTATTCTTTATTTTTAAACAGGGTCTCACTAAGTTGCAGAGGGCCTCACAAGTTGTTGAGGCTGGCCTTGAGCCTGCAATCCTCCTGTTTCAGCCTCCCAAATACTGGGATTACAAGTGTGTACCATCACGCCCGGATTCGAGGACCATTTTAGAGGCATAGGTAAGAAGTTGATTCATAACATTCAATGGATGTCTTAGAGCATCAGGGCTTAATTTTCTCATGATAGTCCAGTTTTGAAATAACTAGAGAGCATATATATATATATATATATATATATATATATATACACATATATATGACAAATATATAAAATATATATATGACATATCTGTGTATGTATTTATCTATATAGCTATATCTATCACTATACCTATATATTTATGTTTTCCTTATTTCCTTATTCTTTATTTTTTCTTTCCTTTCATTCTTCTACATATCTAGAAAGGGAGAGAAAGAGAAGTTATCCATCTATTATGAGAACTATACTATTGAGTTTAACTGAGACTGATCAACATCTTCAATCCTGAAGGAACATCTGCACAGAAATGCCAGTTATTATGAGAAAGACTGTTGTTGAAATACAACAAATCCATACAGAAATAGTATGACTGAGTCACAGGGATCTGATTTATTTCTCTCCCCAACAGAGAGAGACTCACTGCAAGGACTGGAAAATTATTTCTGGTCCAGAGCACATTCTCCCTCCCCCGAGCCTGGAGTACAGTGTCATTATTTGCTTCCGTGATTTTCTCTTTTCAATGATTTCCTGAAGACCTCTCTTCTGACTAACGCATCCCCTCTTCAGAGATGTCTCATACATAATATTCTGCTGAAAATGAGTTTGACTTAACTTCGTAGGTCATTTGGCTTGAATGCTTTAAGAAAGGAGAATCTCCTCCCAGGAGTTTGAAGTATTTTAAAATCTCTAGTTGCATATCGCATTCCAGATGTTATCTTTGCTGATATATTTCATACATTCCGTAAGTTCCCTTACTCTTTTCTTTCCCTTCACAATGGGACCCAGTGTTGAGAGGCTTGGGCCTAATGAGCATCCATGTGAGTTACAATCTTCTCTCCTTTCAGCTCTCTAATGAGCTCCACCTTTGTCCTGGGTACACCAAGGTTATGAGACTCATATTTCTCATCATTAGAATCAAAACTCTCATTTTCTGTTTTTAGTACTCATTTTAACAAAAGAAAAAAGAAAAAGTGCACTGTAACAGTGGCTTTACGTGTCTCATGAGCAGAATTTTCCTTTATTCAAATGACATGTGAAAGAGGAACTATTGTGTTTGTGGGGTAGGAAGAGACAAGGACCAACTTGCTTGCTCTCTCCTCTCCTCAGTCTGTGCTGCAAAGAAATTCCTAAGGCCTATCTGTGGTGCCATCTGTGAGATTTAAAAAATATCTCTGCAAAGATAGATGATAGATTCACATATGTAGATAGGTAGATGAGATAGGTAGATGCCTGGTCTGTAGTGCAGCGTATTAGTTCCCCTTTGATGCTGTAATAAATTAACACAGATGTTTTGGTAGGCTAGAAATCTAACACAGGTCTCACTGGTTTGAAATCAAGGAAACAGCAAGGCTCCACTGTCAATTATTAAGATTCACAGGCTTTGATTCTCTTTCCTTGCACATTTGGGTTCTTGGCATGATTCATTTTTTGGTTGTTGTAGAATTTAGATCCCCGTTTTCTTCCTGACTGTCAAGCAAGAACTGTTTGCATCTTTTAGAAGACACCTGACTTCTTTGGATGATGAACCTCTTCTACATCTTCAAAGCCACCAATGGAGTCCAGTCCCTTTCGCACTTCAAATCTCTCCTTCTCCTTCTTTTCTCTTCATCTTTCTAACCTAGCTAGGATAGGGTCTCTACTTTTTTTTTTTTTGCAGTACCGGGGATTGAACCCAGGGGGGTTCAACCTCCGCACTACACCCCCGGCCCTATTTTTTTATACTCTATTTTGAAACCGGGTCTCACGAAGTTGCGGAGGGCCTCACTAGGTAGAGAGAGAGAGAGAGAGAGAGAGAGAGAGAGACAGGGAGTGAGAGAGAGCTGAGGCTGGCCGTGAACCCAGATCCTCCGGTCTCTGCCTCCCAAAGTACTGGGATTACAAGCATGTGCCACCACGCCCAGCTAGGGTCTCTACATTTAAGGACTCGTGTGATAAGATTAGGCCAACCGGATAATCCCGAATAATCTCCCCACCCGAGGTCTGTTTCATGATCACATTTGTAATACTTTTATTAGTGCATTGCAATTACACATCATAGTGATGTTTGATGTGATACAAGCATACGTGCACACAGCACTTGGTGTGCTTCCCTCCACATCCCATTCTGCTATCCCTGTCTCTCTCCTTGTGTCATGATCACAGTCTAAAGTCAAACTTGCCACATACGATAATATATTCACAGATTCTGGGGATTAGATGGTGGATATCTTTTGGATTGGAGGAAGGTCGTCCTTATTCTACTTATGACAGGCAATGTTTGTATAACTATGTGTGTTTGCTTCTTATGTGAAGGTCCTCACCAAAGCCAATGCTACCAAGAAATGATTTTTAAGCCATTTTATATTTAAATAACTTCTTTAATCAGTTTATGTCCTGGATATCATTTTCAGTTTTGAGGAGGCTGCCACCATTTTATCAATTACATGCTGCTTTTTATTTAATTTCGGGGAGAATCTGAAATATGATGTATCTTTTTCCAATATCTTTGTGTGTGTGTGTGTGTTACTGAGGACTGAACCCAGGGGCATTCTAACTCTGAGCCACACACCCAGCTGCCATTTTTATTTTTCATTTGGAAACACAGTCTTGCTAGGTTGCTGACAGTCCTGCTAAGTTGCTGAGGCAGGTCTCGAACCTGTGATCCTCCTGTCTCAGCCTCCCAAGTACTGGAGTTACAGGCATGCACCACTGTGCCTGGCTTTCAATATTTTAATTGACTATAAGTGGAAAAAAACTCATAATTGCCCTAGGTAGTGTCAGTATAATAGAAAGTGTTGTATTCTAATCATGAAACATCAGATTGATAAATAGCAGATTACGAGCAGGTTTGCCAACAATTTGGCCCCTAATACTGTATTAGTCAGCTATTTGTCACTGTAACTAAAATATCTGACAAGAACAACTTGGAGGAGGAAAGGTTTATTTTTATTTTGGCTCATGGTTTCATCAGTTCAGTCCATGTTCAGTTGACTCCAAAGCAGGAGCATCATGGCAGAAGGTTGTGGCGGAGAAAAGCTGCTCATTCATGGCACCAAAGAGAATAGGAAACAAAGATACCAGAGAGTCACACCCCAGTGACCTACTTCCTCTTGCCGTGTCTCACCGGCTTATAGTCTCTACCATCCCCCAGTAGATCAATTCAAATTATTAATCCCATACATTGGATTAATTCACTGAACAGATCAGAGCCCTCATGACCCAATCATTTCACTTCTGAACATTGCTACATTGCCTTACACATCATCTTTGAGGGTATATTCCATAACTCAACCATCATAGACACACACACACACACGTGCACACACATACATGCACACTCATGTGCATAAACACACACACCCTTGCAAGAACGGAGAGTTATTGATGTGATAGGAACTGACCCAGAGCCATGCTAAACAAAGTTTTGAATATATGGAAGGACCAAATTTTGACATGCTTATCTGAACCTAATTGGAAATTTAGATCTCTATATAGCCATTAATCCTTAAGTTCTAAGTCATTGCATTTCATCTGTTATTTATGATCCCGTTTAGATTTCAAAAAGAAAAAAATCCAATACTTCATGACACATCTTAATTTATACTTTCCCTTTAAGATCTGGTTACTCTCTGAGCCAAGCACAGGACACTTACTCATGTGCACAGAAGTTATGAACCACCACCAAAGGTGAATTCACTCATATAATGAAGATAGAGTTATGAGTTCAACCTTCATGTCTGAATGGTGGTTTGAATAGTGATGGAAATGACACTACTCCTTCTGGTAATTAGAGTGCAGGCTCTTTCCATGACATCATGTCCTCTGGCCAGCCACTTCCCAGGCCACTGTGAGTAGCAGAGGATGTTAGGGATACTGACACTGACACTGATACTGATAGTGATAGGTATTATGGGGTTGATTTCATTAACTCTGGTTACTTGAGGTTGATGTGATTGCTGCTCAAGGCAGAACTTCTTAAAAACCCAGGAGCAGAACACTGCACATACCTAACATGCTAATAACAGAGATAAAAATTGAAAGTTTCTTTTTTCTCCCACATGGGATACCAAAGCACAATAGGACAGCTATCAGCAAAAAGTCCAGAGGCACAAAGGCAGCAACACAAAGAGGATTCAAAAGGTGCTTTTCACAATTCTAGACACATGAAATGTTTTCTTTGCATTCTCTAGAGATCAGGCTATTTCTCAAATGCCAATTCCCATCACAATCGGCACTTCTAAAACACTTAGTGTTTTGCAGTCAGGTTGGGAATTTGTGTGTTCAGGAACCAAGAACTGAATGAATGCAAGTGTCCAGGTTAGCTGCTGCCAATCAAAGTTCCCCACTCCACAAGGACTTACTCAGGGAGACAGAGCTCCAGGTCTCCTTTAGGGAAGTTTTCCTCTCATTGCCAGAGTAAATCCAAGTATATATTCAACTACACTCTACAATCCCAACAAGCACTATGGAAAGAAAAGAATAGCTTATTTCTGAAAATGGGTTATGTACATAAATAATACCATTAGATAAGGTAAAGTCACAGAACTTTCTAAAGTTATTATTATACTACATGGGTTTGGGAAAACACACTACAAAAGCATTCCATGTAATGATTTTAATGAGTCTGACAAAAAGAAAAAATAGTACTTTAGTGAATGCATCGTTTTGTTCTGAGTTTGATTCATTTTGAATCAAAGTAATCCCCTAGTCCCAAAGGGTCAAATTCAGGGGCAGATTGCAAAACATCTTTCAGATTCACTTCATGATAAATGAGTTTTAGGAATAACTAAATAAAAGTGTCCTGAGTTAAAGAGTAAAAACAAGCTCACTTGTAAACTTATTCTTGGTGGGAAAAGAAGGGTCTATGTGGATGATATTCATTGAAACTAATTTTTTTCAAAGCATTATAGAACCTGCTATCTGTACAAATTGAGAGTGAAGGAATAATTATCAAAATCCAACCAGCCATTAATTTCCATTCCATTCAAGAATAATTCTCACATTCCTATGTGAGAAAACTTTGGTTTTATTTTTTAATTAGGCTGTGCTAGAGGAATTATAAACAGCAGGCACCATCAGCTTTAGAGAGTTTTTTTTTTCCTTAATAAAAGGGACTGAGCAGCAGCTACAGCTCCATCAAGACAGGCACCTGGAGGTGAGCATACAAATACCAACCAATGTCATGTGCAGCTGGAAGGTCTGAAATTTCCATGCCCTTTGTATTCTCTAACAGACATAATTGCTTACTGCAGGGCACAGCTGTAGGGAAGAAATGAGACTCTTTTCAGTTGTGCAAACTTAAACTGACTTGTTTGTGAAAGCCCAAACTCTCCCAACCCTTGAAATACTTTGGAAAGACCCTCATATCTAAGGATAATCTATTTGGCTTATAAAGTTCACATGAAACCTGCACAAAAATTATGTGTATTTTCATTACTTCCACAGCTCTCTCTCTCTCTCTTTCTCTCTCTTATGCATTATGGGTTAAGAGGGCATAAGCATGTGCTAGCAGTAAATACTTGTAAATACTTGCAGCGTAATATGTGTTAGCATTCCCTCACAAATAAATGTTCCCCGGAAGACCAAACAGAGAAGAAAGGACAGGCAGGATGCATTACACTTATTTAGCTTCATTGCATCATTTTATTTAGGGCACCAAGCTGATCCCCTTAGTGTGGCTATAATTTCTTTTGATCTTACACAGTGTACATTGGGTTAATGAGGTCAAGTCTATCTCTATATGGTACCCTAAACCCGTGCCATCTCTTAATAAAACATAATCCTCTGGTGACTACAGGGGGAAAAGAGCAAATTTATATTGATCAGACTGAAATCTGGGAACATTCTAGATTTCCTTTATCTGCATGCCCCATATTTAATTTGATAATGAAAATGCCTCTCAGGTTGGTTCTCTTCACTGCATCTCCTACAGTCCCAGCTTTAATTCAGGCTATCATTGTTTCTTGCCTGACTTATGGCTGTAATCAAACCGATTCCTCTGCCTCTCATCTGTCTTGTTCATTCTATCGCACCACAGTGATATGTCTAAATCACATATTTAATATATTGTCTCTCTTGTTTAAATCTTTTGGTTGCATAGCTAATTCTTTGAATATTCACATATATGGGCCCTCTGTTCCTGGTATTTAATGCTCCTGGCCAAGTAATACCTAAGCATAACAATAGGAAGAAGAGCCATATCCTGAGCCATTGGGTCTTACAGTCACCATAAGGAAGACCTTGAGCCTAGTCCACAGCAGGTGTCCAGACTATGCAAACATATCTCAGATGGGGAGACTTACAGAAATCTGATTTCAAGAAATATAAACTGTCACCTTGAGGAGAAAAAACATTCCAAGAGAAGAAAAAATTTGCAAACTCTTCACAACAGCTAGCATCTATTTTAAAATGCATTGTGAACTACACTTGAGTCCAATCAACCCAGCTGAGTGCCCCACCCTCCAACCGCAACGCACTCTGCAAAGATGAGTGCCATGCGATAAAACCTTGGCATAATATGTCAGGATGAAGCTTAGGATCTCTTAAGCTAGGCATCTTCATTTCCTAGATAAGTACTTGCAGAAAGAAACACTTTCCAGTTAGGGAGAAGAGTGTAGTTCAGTGGTAGAGTGCTTGCCTTGCATGTGTGAGGCCTTGGGTTCAATCCACAGCACTAGGGCAAGGGAGGGAGAAAAAGTAGGCATTTGAGATAAGTAGAATAAATGGTAAGGGAATCTGTAGGTGGAAGTGGTGAGAATACAGATATATCAATACTTTGAAACCATGTATGTGTCTTTTAGAATCCCTAGATACAGTAGAGACATAGAGGCTCGCTAGAGACATGGTAACTACCCTGAAATCAAGAGATAACATTTCTAATAAAGGCAAAAATTAGTGTTTAAAAACATGCTTAAGCCACTCCTCCATGTACATTTTTGAGAATTTCTAGAGACATATTAAAAGGGACGATGCTCTGGTGAAGGTTACTGGTGCTGCAACCCGACCTTGCATCAGTTGGCATTTGTATCAGTTACAGTCATCTAGCTGAAAGTGGTAAAAGACACAACTCAACATAGCTTAAACAGGGAAGGTATCTGCTATCACAAAACAGGAGTCCAGGGATAGCTCAGTTCTAGTGTTGCTCATTCAGCACTCAGAAACGTCATCAAGGGCATAGATTCTGATCACCTTCTACTAACTCAACTTCAGAATGCCTCCTTAGACTTTGGCTCACTCTTGTATAGGAAAAGTACTTGCAAGCATCACTGCATTCTTTAACCATAGATCAGAGTCTTCTTTAAGATCAAGGATCCTTTTCTCATTTATAAAGCCATGACAATCTTCATGCCCCATTGGCTAGGGTAGGTTGTATACTTACCCTAATTACTAGCAAGGAGAATGGAAAACCCAGGATAGATAGAAATAAACTTTGACTCATCCAAAATGAAATTGAGGTCTTGTTAGCTCAGGCAAAGGGACGGAGTCTTCAGTTCAGTAAGGACAAATAGTGTCCACAATAACTAGGAGTCACAGACTTTGTGGTCTTGGTCAGTACTTTGCAAATTTGAGGTTCAGATTCAGTAGGTCTTGGGTGGGGCCCATGGCTGCATTTCTAACACTCTCCCAAGTGATGCCATCGCTGCTGTTCTGTGGGCAGCATTGTACATAGAAAATGTTTAGATGGCATTAAAATAATTTTTTGCTTCAGTGGCTTTAATAACCTTCATAATAAAATCCACACTCCTTAGCATGTCTGTCATACAATGTCCTTCCTGAGATTCAATTTTGTAACTTAATTCTTGTTGCGCATCACCTTAATACACAGTGCTCCAATATGGCTATGTTCTATTACAGGAGCTGTGAGAATTTAATTCCTTGCAACTTTTTGCTCTCACATTTATTACTTATTCTGCTTATGATATAGTTTCTTATCCTCTTCTCCTTATTTTGTTTCTTCACTTGGCCAAATGGGTGGGTAAATTTGGGCAGCCTTGTGTAATCCCAACTCTTCATTCCCAATCATGTGCTAGGGTGCATCCTTTGAGTCCAATCACTCTGTTTCTGCAAATAACACTGCAATAAAATCATTTTCTTACTTTTCTGTTTCCTTCATTAAATGGTGCATTCTTCAATGGCAAGGGTTTTCAAAATATCTCATAGTTAATACAGTGTCCAATAAAGAGTAATTGCTTAATAAAAGTATATTTTATAGATTATTCATCCCTCGGTTATCCTATGTGTTTCATACATGCCTACCTATTCAGAATGTGGCCATCACCAAGTCAACATGACAACTGGAGTCCCATGGTGACAAATCCTTGAGATTATTTGCTTTGTATTTGCTTCTCACTCTGTCTTCTTTTTCTTCCTACTCTTTTTATTTGTTTTGTTGTTGTGCTGGGGATCAAACCCAGAGGCTCATGCATTCTAGTTAAGTATTGTACCACTGAGCTACACCCCTAGTCCATCTTTTTCTTTCTTAATTTTGTTTTCTGCATTATCAAAAATATACTAAGTACTTAATTCATATTTTATACCAATAAATAAATTTTGACCCTACAGGATCTTGGAGTCTACTAAGAGAACAAAGATAAGCATTATACAAATCTAATGCATGATTGAAAATGAGAAACTTATAAAGAGAAACTTATAAAGTGCTTTGAAGAGTTCAGAAGAAGAAAATATTCCAGGTAGGTTATAATGAAGTTGTACTTGCTACTATTGCTTGCTTACTCCTCTCACCCCAGTAGTATGTGA
Source organism: Glis glis (assembly GCA_004027185.1). Classification (NCBI taxonomy): domain Eukaryota; kingdom Metazoa; phylum Chordata; class Mammalia; order Rodentia; family Gliridae; genus Glis; species Glis glis. The sequence goes on along the minus strand of PVJS01003429.1, from coordinate 42,863 downwards.
TTCCTTGAAGGCTATTGGATGGGGTGTCAGTGCCTTGATGACTGTTACCTGGGTACCTCCCTCAGGTCTTTGTGTGTGACCCCTACCCATAGCAGCTTGAAAAATGGCAGCCAACTTCCATTAAATGAACAATGAGAAATGAAACAAAAGTTCAACAAGATGGAAGCCCCATACTGATGGTAAATATGATCATGGAAATGACATCATATCACTTTACCATATTATATTTGATAAAAGAGAAACTAAGTCAAGCCCACACCCAAGGGCTGGGGATTATACAAGGGTAGAAGGACCAGGAGGCAGAGATTATTGAAGGCTGCCTACCATACATATACCTCATGAAAATGAAAAAAAAGCAGCAAACAAAAATAGAAATCCAGCACAGCCCCTCCTTGTAGCAATCCAAATAAGTGACTATGCAAAGAAAATTTGGAAGGGATGACAAAAATTTAAAAAGAATGATAAGCAAGAATATTGCCAGATGTGAACAAATCTAAATAAGAATTTAAAATATTAAATAATAGTATTAGCTTTGTGACTAACACAGAAATTAGAAAACCAAAAAACAGGCAAAATTACAAAAAAAGTGAGACTATAATAACATTTAATAGAAGACAGACAACTGAAAATAAATTAGTGTAAGCCCCTTGCATTAAGATTTACCTAACCTCAAGAATGTATATTATATTTTAAGGGTAAACACTGAAAAATAGATATTGATTGTGCTGATTCCAGAATAGCAGAATAAGTCTATGAGTATGTAAAGAAAACAGGGATGTAAAGAAAATCAATCAATCAAAACGATAGGAAATATGAGCAGTTAAGAGCATGGATAAAGAAAAGTAAGTAGAAATCACAGAATGAGAGAAAGAGAGTTGTTTGAAATAAAGTACAAAATAGAAGAGCTATTCATGGCGCAGAATCCTTAGATGATAGCACATGACTAGATATAGGGACCAGCGAAAGGGAAACATAAAAGATCTGACATTTTTCACTAGTACGATTGTAAAGTTCATTGTGACATAATTACAATTTCATAATATAGAATAGGTCACTGTTTAGTAAAAAGAAAAAAATCAGTTGCGAACACTTTAAAATTAAGTGAAACTCCCAGAATTTCTAAGTAGTATGGTCTTATGCTTGTTAAGCAAGAGAAATACAATTGTTGTATATGTGTTTGTATGGCTTTTTATATAAGATTGAGAAAATATCTTGTTCAAAACCCAAGAAGAAGTGTGTGTGTGTGTGTGTGTGTGTGTGTGTGTGTGTGTGTAAGAGAGAGAGAGCACATGGGATAGGTCTAACATTTCTAAAGTTCTTTCAGGTAAAATTTCAGGTAAATTTAAGGTAAAGTTTCTAAAGTTCTTTGTTACTCCTGGTTGAGTCTGAGTTACCCGTGAGACATCCAGATGACCTTCAGGGAGGATATAGAGGAAAGGATCCAAACAGAAATGGTACAGGTTCATGTCAGACCAAGCAGGGAGTAAATCACAGTGATACACATACATACCCATGTTTATAGTAACACGATTCACAATAGGCACATTATGAAACCAACATACATGCTTGTCAAAGATGAATGGATAAAGAAAATGTGGTACATACACACAATGCAATTTTACTCTGCCATAAAGGAGAACAAATTTATGTCATTTTCAGGAAAATGGATAGAACTAGAGAATATTATGTCAAGTGAAATCAGGCAGTCTCGGAATATGAAGGCTCATGATTTTTATGTGGAAGCTAGAGATAGAACAGGGAATAAAAGAGGGGACCAGTAGAATAGTGGAAGGGGATTGGGAAGGGAGAAAAGGAGGATTGAATTATTAGGAAATAATTCAAATAATGTTATGTTCATATATGGAGGTCTCACTACCAATCTTACTAACATGTACAGAGATGAATGAGGGAGGAGAGAGGTATGAGGTGGGATGTGGAAGGAAATACATGAAGTAAAATATACATGGAGGAGTTTATCACTTTTAATTTCATTATGATGTATAATTAAAATGCACCAATAAAAGTATTTTTTAAATCCCACTTTTCCACTTACTAGCTGTGTTATTTGGTCAAAGTTACTTAGTGTTTTTAACCTCAATTTCTTCATATGTATAATGGCTACAAGAGTATCAATATTATAAGTATTCATTTAATTCAATAAGATCATGAATATAAAATGCATAGAATAGTTCCTGAAAAGCAGTTCATGGTTAATAAAACAGCTTTATTTGCAAGTCAAATCTTGTTACTTTTAAACACTGTGATAAAAATTTCAGTAAAGTATCTTTTATTCAAAAATTGGAATAAAATCAAATCACCTATTGACATTAATTGTCCTTAAAATGTCTACTAAGGGACTAACATCCTATAATATTTTTGCCAAAGAATTGTGTTACTTGGGTCATGTTTGTTAACATTTCTGTGAAATTGTTGTTATTGACTTATATAAAACCTTGACATTGATATCAGATTTCTACTGAGTTCAAAAACACATTTTCTGATTCTGTAGTGACAGATGAACTTGCTTTGAAATGAGCACTACAATAATTCCCTCTGAACTCTTAGGTCATTCATTGGAATAGATCATATAGAATACACAAAACTTGTTTATTACTACTAGTCTTAGCTTGTATGAGGGAGCCAATCACTTGAAAATCTTCAATTTGTATATAGAGACCTTTCTTCTGGTGAAAATACAAGGAAAACATAGCCTAAGATAAAGTCATCTAATATAAGAAAAGGACATAAATAATAAATAAATTAATTAATAAATTAATAAATGGACAGAGCCATTGTGAGATTGCATATTGCATTGTACTGGCAAGAATACTGGGTAGTTTCTGACATTCAATATATTGGAGACCCTGGGTAAATCATTTACTAACTGTAAGCCCCATTTTCTTTTTCTTTTTTTTTTTTTTTGCGGTACCGGGGATTGAACCCAGGGGCATTCTACCTCCGCGCTACACCCCCGGCCCTATTTTTTTATACTTTATTTTGAAACCAGGTCTCACGAAGTTGCGGAGGGCCTCACTAGGTAGAGAGAGAGAGAGAGAGAGAGCTGAGGCTGGCCGCAAACCCGGATCCTCCGGTCTCCGCCTCCCAAAGTACTGGGATTACAAGCGTGCTCCACCACGCCCGGCTCCATTTTCTTTTAAAAAACGTTTTGAAATAATTTATTTTTTTGTGGTACTGGGGATGGAACCCAGGAGCATTCTACCTCCAAGCTACACCCCCAGACCTATTTTTTTTTATTTTTGAAGCAGTGTCTCGCTAGGTTGATGAGAGTCTCATTATATGCTGAGGCTGTCCTCAATGAAATAATTTCAAACTAGCAATTTCTTTTAAAAGATACTCTTTTACATAATAATAATACAGAATCCAGTGCATTTTTCATGTTGGATATTTTAGTTTATATCTCAGATACAATAGTTTCTACATTTCTATATCTATCTAATACAGATAGATGCTTGAAAAAACAAACATCTCAAACTTAGCTTAAGATTGGCATTGCCTTTACCAGTAAATTTGAAAAACATTGTTAAATTACTACTTATTGATCTTTCTAGAACCACATATTCAGTAGATATCTTTGCCTTGCTTTGTTCTAGTTGTTATTGATTGGTTGATTCATTTAGGGAGTAGTACTTTGAAGCTGAACCTAAATATAGTTTTAAAATATTAGTCTTAAGCTATGGCAATTATAATTATTTAAAATAAACTCAATCACTTAACTGTATTTAAAAAGATCTATCAAACCAGAAAGAGGAAACTATATTATTTTCGAACACCAACAAAAAGCAATCAAAATATTTTCTGTCCAACATAGAGCTCCGTGATGTATTATTAGAGTTAAATAATTGATGCAAAGCTGGTAAGTAATTTTAAAGGTATGGTTTAGATAAACTAATATATCTCATAATTTTCATTTTTAAACTATTTGACAATTAAATGATTGTATCTGTAGTAGCTTGCATGTGCAATAGTCAAAACTACTGCAAACACTTTGAGTATAAGCATTAAAATAGTACATTTGAAAGACTGGGAGTCAAACTGTTAAATTCTTTGAGACTCCTGTTACTTCTCATTAACTATTAATAAATATAGAAAACAAGATCTGTAGTCAAGGTAACAAGAAGCAGAAACTAAATAGCATAATCATAAGAAGCCTTGCCTACCAAGCTCTGTTTACCACAGTGAAGGATGTTCATTGTGCTCCTTTGAGAGCCCAAATGTAAACATGCTTTGACCTTATTTTCTTTACCTTTCTGAGAAATGCAACTGTAATAGAAAATTTAAATTGTCCAAAAACACTTCAACAAATACAGTTGTAACTTATGTTTCTATGACAGTGTTCAGTCAAATAAAGTCTATAATTTCTGACTTACTTTTCTGTCCAATCGCTTTAAAGTAAAATAAATGTAGAGTTGATCTCAAGACAGGTGAAACTGTAAGAACATTATTTTTGTTGTGTTCCAAGTCTATGCTATTGTGTTGATAAGATTTATGTGCCACTGGCATAAATTTTGCAATGTCTATGAAGAAGATGCCGAGCCAGACATGGTGGTACACGCTTGTAATCCCAGTACTTTGGGAGGCGGAGACTGGAGGATCTGGGTTCTCGACCAGCCTCAGCTCTCTCTCTCTCTCTCTCTCTCTCTCTCTCCCTCCCTCCCTGTATCTCTCTCTCTCTGTACTTAGTGAGGCCCTCCGCAACTTCATGAGACCTGGTCTCAAAATAAAGTATAAAAAATAGGGCCAGGGGTATAGCATGGAGGTAGAACGCCCCTGGGTGCAATCCCCAGTACTGCAAAAAAAAAAAAAGAAGATGCATGCAGATACTATTATTAATTCATCTTAAATTTCTAATACTGGTTTACAAGTAAACTGGTGGTATGCTCAAATTGTTTCCATTACGACATAATTCATCTCTAGCAAAATAGGTATGCTGCTTTAAGCATTGTGGTTGTCAATATTTATACCATTGTGCATTTATAAAGGTGTAACTTTCCAAAAATAAATCTATTTGCTCAACTATATGTAGCATAATGATATTGGAAAATAATGACAGATTTGATTTTCTTTTTCATATACTTTTATTGGTACATTGTAATTTTACATCATAATGAGGTTCGGAATGATAGAAGCACATGCCCACAGTACTCGGTATGTTTCCCTCTGGGTCCCATCCTGTCCCTTCCTCCTCCCTGTCCATGTTATTGAGGTTGCTATTGATAATTTCATATATGTAATAGCATTCTTTTTAACTTTTTCTTTCATGAAATCCCTCCCTACTTCATTTCTGTCCCTTTATCCCCTTCCACTATTTTATTGGATTCTCTCATTTATCTGAAGTCTCTTTTGCTTCCCAATTTCTCTCTATTTTCCACATATGAGAGAAAACATACGAAACACTTTCTGTTTCTGAGACTGGTTAATCCCAGTTATCATAGTATTTTCTAGTTCTATCTATTTTCCTATAAATGACATAATTTTGTTCTTCTTTATGGTTGAATAAAATTTCATTGTGTGTACATACCAGGGCTTTATTATCTTTTTTTATTTCTTTTCTTGCTGCCTGGATTTCTACTCACTAACTTAGTGGCATCTATTGCTCGGGCAGCTGCAGGTTGGGTGGTGGAGGATACAAATGAGGGCAGAGTAGCTAACAAAACTTCATAGTAGATTATTTAAAAACTCACAATTTATCCTACAGTCTTAAACCAAGACAGTTTTGAATTTGAATAGCTGGTTTGTTGAAAAGAATTTTTATGCTTTATTAAACTTTCATGTTTTTGTTCTTTTTTAAAAATCAAACAAAGTGAAAATATGTGATAGGACTCAACTCTTGCCCAAATTTAAAAAGATATGTGGTTTAAAATTAGTGAACTTTGAAAGAAAATTAAGAAAATTTGTCAGTTTTAAAACTATACATGGTGATTTGACCCTTTCCCCACTGGCCTTAAATCTCCAATCTGCCTCTCAGGTTTGAGAGGGGATGACAGGAGACCAGCAGTTCTAGAGGAGCCTAGTGGCATGAGGACTGTCTCACTTTCTATATTGGAACATGTAATGAGACAGTGCCAGGGATGAATGTCAGGGCATGAGTTGGCAAAAAGAGCTTTTCTGCTCCCCAGATCTTCTTGCACTCAGAGAAACACAAGAAAACGCTTAACAAATTTTAATGCCCCTCCATCTCCACACCAAGAGAAGCTCAGATGATGCAGCTCATAAGGAAGAGAACACTTAAGTGTTCCCAGTGATAAGAGGACACAGAACCCCAAACTGAAGAAGTAGGTATAAGAGTTTATGATTAAAAAAAATTGCTGGGGATTATACACCACAGTAGAATCCAGGGATATGCGTGCCTCTGCAAGGACAAAACACCTTTATCTGAGGTGAGAAGAGGCTGTGATTCCCCACCTCCCCTTCCAGACTTACTCTTTTCTGCTCTGTCCTGCTCTGGATCTAAGGGCTCACTGGTAAGGACTGCTCACTGTTAAGGACTGCTCACTCTACTGCCATCTGGATTGTTGCTGGTTTGGACAAGAAGTACTGGCAAGAGCTAAGAGGAAGGCAGAGGACTAAGTCAAAGTATTTGCTTATATTTCCCATCCACTCCCTGCACATCCCACCCTACTCCATCTGCTCCTGCCAAGACAAATTTGGCCACTGGGTGCCTTCCTCTCCAGATCCGTCACTATCCATCTTCACCAGGATCCAGGTATTGCCCATCCCCCATGTTGTCTCTGCAGGTATAGGGATAGTAACAACTTCTTCCTGTTGTGAACGCCTGTGTAGTTTACCATCCTTCATTAATATTCCTTAACTTTGTTCATATTTCTCTGCAGAATCCCTTCACCATTCCAGTGTGTTATTCATTACATGGCCCTGAGGTTTGACAGCTCTATGACAAGAAACAGAAACAAAGGTAGAAATAGAAATTACTGAGCTGATTAACTATTTACCCAAAAAATGTTAAGTCCTTGGTTTCCTTTGAACCAGTAGATAATTTTTCCATCAATAAAAGAAATGCAATACAAAAAACAAGTTGAATTCTATTTAAAATGAATAAATACATCTCTCAATTTGCATACTTGAATTTATGACCTTTAAAATTCAACAAACTACATATAAAGACATTGTTTTCCCATTTTATCTTGAAAACAATTTCAAACAAAAGTTTTGATCCATTCTAAAAGAGCCATTTTGAAGGAATTTTCTAGATTATTTTTTGACAATTATTTAAGACCTTTATTAACAGGTGCTTGCAGTTTGTTGACTTTTTTGAAAAAATCAAGTTGTAAACTTTAGCAGAAGCACTGGGCACATCTTTCCTTGGCCCTCTGGAGCTCATTGCTGGGAGCACAAGCCCTTGGTCTAGGCCAGACCTGGCTGGGTGGAGGTTGTGGGAAACACGGACTTGTGCAGGGGGTCCTGGTGGTCTTAAGTTCCAAGTGCATTGCTGGACACCAGGGCACAGAGTGCTATGTCAGCCTGTGGGAGAGGTGGGAGGCCCAGCCCTGGTCCCTGCTCCATTCCACACCAGACTTGGGCAGGATTGGTTTCAGAGCTCCGGGAAGTTAAGTGATTAACTTTGCTGGCCTAGCCACAAGGGGGCGCCTGGGAGCACCTCACAGCCCAACCCTGGAATTGAGGCCTGACCCAGGTTTGCAGGCAGGAGGTTCACCCTGCCACGGCCCCTCCCCCAGCCTACCAGCCTTCACACTTGCCCCACCCTTGGAGTCACAAGACCCAAAGGCCTGAGGTCCCACCCCACCCCACCATCAAACCGGCTCTCATTTCTGATCTGGGACAAGGTACTGACCCTCCCTGGGGCTGGGTTTTTCCATATGTAAAATGGGTATGCCTTCCTAGTTTAAATATCAACAGTGTTCTCACTCCCAGAGAGATTAGGCCATTCTCAAGTCTCCCGCCTCAGCAAGGAAAAGGATCCCAATCCTGGTCCTGACACAAGCCCCACCAATCGTTAATGCAAGTTTTTATTTGGCCGTATATACAATTTAAGCTATTAAAATTTGTACAGTATTTACAAATTAAATAATCATCTGAAACTGTAAAAAAAAATTAAAAATGAGGTTCTTAAAAATCTCAACTTGACCAGATATGAAACAATTTAAAAACCTTTAAAGGTGCATAGAGAAAAACCAAGCTTTTTTTTAAAAAAAAAACACATTTGTCATTACCAAAAAGAGACATCTTTAGGTAAAAATAATAAAACCCCATGCTGCATAGATAATGCAGACAGTTATAGTTATCTGGTCAAGGGCAAAAAGCAAGCACTTAAAGTCTTCAGCTCCAATCTTTTGTTCATTTCTTATTGCTGGAATTTCATATTCATTTCTTGTTGGATGACTAAGCTGGATGATGGTAGAGATGGTAAGCCAGCATGGGAGTGGACAAATTCTCAGCTGGTGGATCAGCTGCTTTTGTCTCTGCCATCTTGTGGTTTAGGGTTTTCTGGGCGTCTGCGCCGGTAATTGAAGTTGCTGCTGACCTTGGTCCTCATCTCCTTGATTTTCCTTCTCCTCTTCGTTGCCATCCTCTCTAGGCTGTCTTGGGCGACATCGTGGTCTGTAACCCCATACGTATTCTGTCTCGCGGGTCGACCTAGTTCTCCTGCACCTTGGTTGTCAGCACCCGCCATCACTTCTCCCTGCACAGGAGGGTGGAATACTGTGTCTCTGGATGTGGTTAGGTGGGAACCTCGGCCTGCGGTAGGGCCGCGTTGTTGGGCCTGGCCTTGGGCGCTGTCGGGTCCCTCCTTCTTTCCCCCACTCTCACTGTTCTGGTAATTCTGCTGGAGATTGCGTGGAGGACCTTAGACGTGGAAAGCGTCTATACTGGTTAGGTCTGCTGCAGATTTACCGCCTCTCACCGGAACTCCGCCAGGGCCTGTAGCATCTGCTGCCTCCGCATCCTCTTCTCAACAACATCAAACTCCACAGTCTCTCCATCGCCTGCACTGCGAAGGTTCTTTCTGGGTTATTCTTTTATGGCAGCCTGGTGTACAAATACATCTTATTTGGTGTCATTCCTGTTGATGAAACCATATCCGCTTCTTACATTGAACCATTTTACTGTTCCCCTAACCTTGGTTGCGATGACCTTCTTGTCCCCGCAGCTGCCGGTGGTCCCGGGCTCCTGGCTGCAGCGCTGAGGGCGGGCGGCTGTGGGTCTCCCCTCGCTGCACACGGTTGTGGTCATGGTGACTGGGGCCGGCTGCGGAGGCTGCGGCTCCCACCGGGGTGTGATGGTAACTAGGCTAGCAGTGGTGGTGGGGATGCTCAGGGCAGATTATTTTTAAGTCATAATTGAGCAGTAGTCTTAAATCAAATATTCATTTACAAATTAATTTTCCCAACTTCCCTGTGACTTTTTAAAATAAAATTAATATTAAAAATTTCAACCATGTGTTTAAAAGGTCATTTATAATCTAGAAGTAGTACAGATCCAATTATTATTCTCAACTTGAATTAGAAATCTGTAGGCTATAAATTTACTAAATTCAACTTTTTCATTTGTATGACTTACAAAGGCCAAAATTAAACCCACAGTTGCTATAAACTCAATATTGTGGAACTGTATTCTTCCCTTTAAGTAGATTTGTGGATGTGTGTGCATGTGTGCATGGGTTAATTTCTCTGTGCATATATGTGTTTAACACCCAAATAGTATAAACCCAAAGAAATCAATGACAAGACACACAATTAAATTTCAGGAACTAAAGAAAAGTAAATATGTTGGAGGCAATGGAGAGAAATTATACATTTTGTATTTGAAACACCAATTCAAATGAGAGAGGATTTCTCAACAGAAACCATAAAAACCAAGAGGCAGTGGCACAACATGTTTCAAGTGCAGAACACAAATAACTGTAAATCCTACATCTGATGAAATATCCTTCAGTACAAAGGCATTTTCAGAGGAAGGAAAACCAAGAATTTGTCACTAGTGAACCTAGCATTAAGGAATGGCAAAAGGAAGTTCTATTAACAGAAAGGCAAAGATCACAGAAGATTTGAAATTTCAGAAAAGAAAGAAATTTGGAATGCGTGAAACTAGGATGAATACAGTAGACAACCCTTCCCTTTATTAGTCTTAAAATATATTTTACAATTGTATGGAAAACCATAGCACCATGTGATGTGGTGATCAGTGTATGTGGAAATAATACTTGAAAATGTTGGGGGAGAATAAAGGAGTCTAGGTGGAAGTAAGGTTCCTATACTTTACTCAAAGTGGTAAAAGATCAGTATCAGAAGGCTGTAATAAGTTACATATGCATATTATAATACCTTGAGTTACTATGGTAACTATTTATGGTTATATGTCAAAATTACTATTAATCAGCAGGACATAGTGGAATATAACTGTAATCCCAGTACTTCCAAGTCTGAGACAGGAGGATTGCAGGTTTGAGGCCAGTGTACCGTAACTTAGCAAGACACTGTTTCAAAAAAAAGTTGTTTATTTTTTTTTCAAGTGGTGAAGTGTAGCTTACAGTTAGACTGGCCCTGGGTTTAATCCCCAGTACCACCAAAAAAAAAAAAAAAACCTACACACCAAACTGAGCTTTTTTTATACATGGATTGATCAGGTGGCATCAGTGGAGAAACATGAATATGGTTCAGTCAAAAGCAGTGAATGTGGACGCTGGGCTGGGGTACCCTAGCTAGGGTGCTGAACACGGGTTTATGTTTTCATTCTTGTTTTTTGCATTTATAGATCTTATTCAAAGTAGAGAAAAAGCAGGTTAAGATACCCACCAAGCAGAACTTGTGATGATATAGAGTCATAGTAAAATTAATTATGAAAAGCCAGTAAATAAAAAATAAACAAACACCCACACAAAGTAAAATATACCAAGGCCAACAAAATTTGGCCAAAGCCAGGCTGATGCTATCAAAGTTTCGGAAAGCAGGCCACACAACAGAAAGGGAAGTTGGGAGAAAGAAAGCTGCTTCGTGGTCTGCTGTTATGGGCTGACAATTGAATGGTGCACTGTACAGGAGGCCTGTGAATCATTTGAAGCAGAGGAGATGGAAATACAGATAAAGGTACAAAATAACAATTATTTGACTTCTATACCTACAAGGAGCTTCTGCAGATTATCTCATTTAACTCTCTCATAATCCCCGAGACAAGAAAGTTTAGCCTCATTTTAGAAATGATTTAACCGAGGCTTAGTGAATCTATAACTTAGATTAATAGCTTAGCTGAATCTGAGTAGTCCAAGATGTGCATCTGGCCTGATGTTCACAGTTCTCGACCACCAGCAGCACTCTCTAGCTGGACTGACCAAAGGATTCGAAGGAGAGCCTTCTCTCCACCAAAACCTCCCTCTACTATTATACAGCATGGACTAGTTCTGTCCATGGCTAGTAAAATATTTGCATAAAATTTTTATTATAAGAGAAGAAAGAAAAAAATTTAAAACAAAGTGAGACCTTGGTTTTCTAAGATTATAAGGAGTTTAAAAAATAAAAAAGCCAAAGTCAAAGGTGAAAAAACTGAGTTATGTATGCAATAGAATCAATTTTTATTAAAATTTTAGTGTCTCTTCCTTGCCTTTATTACTTTTTAAATGATGATTCTTATATAAAAGTGGTTCATTTATATTATTCATATATACTTTCCTGTAAAATCAATGCTGCCCAGTGTTTAAGAACATATACTCAAAGTCAACTGATATAAATAAATCCAGAATCTGCTACTTCTCAATTGTTTAATCTTGGTGAGTATAGTTAACCTCTCTAAGGCATAATTATCTCTAAGGTATGATTATCTCTCTAAAGTATGATCATCTGGAAAGTAGGAATAATCATTGAGACTCTGAAGGATTAAATCAATGATAGGTACAAAATAATTCAGTATTTTCTTAACTTTTGGAAAGCAATCAAAATTTTAGTGAATACTGGCCAACAATATTTGATTTAAAATATTGTGTTAGAGATGTTGACAAGATCATAGTCTTAACCTTCGGTTGGAAATTTACCTTCTCTTCTAACTACACATTGAACCTGGAATAGAAAGTGAGCAAAGTATTCTTCAGATTCATAAGGGATTTGGGTGAAAGACTACATCAGGATCAAAGAAAATGTAGGCCTACTTTGAAAAAAAAATAGTATCTCAAAGTATGTCCCCTACCTGAGTCCAGGTTACCAGGTGAAACAAGAAAGAATGCATAGTTAACGAGCATGCTATATGGCCTTTAAAAAATAATGTAGCAGAGCATAAAAGAGCTTGAAAAAATACAGTACAAATGTAATGTTCACTCAGTATTAGACACACAAGGAAAAGGGATTATTTCGAAGGAAATTATTGCAAAGAAAAACAAGTTGCAGTTTTTCTTACAGCTAAAGACCACAGAATAAAAGATGAAAGGTAAGCCTCTTACGTGGGATGCTATGAATTCCAACCATGCACAGTAGAAGAGTTGACAGAAGACTAATTTCTCAAGAAGAAATGTTTTAAAAATTAAGCACTCAAATCGATATATCATTCTGGTTTAAAGGGAAAAAAGTAGCATCTGGGGAATGGATTTTTATTTTTTAATCAAATGCAAACATAAAAATAAACATCCTTTACAACTTTAAGTGATTGATGTTACCATGAGTGATCACTTTAATTTTATTTCTGCAAGGCACACATTGATTAACAAATTAACTCTTTTGTTTCTGGTAGTTGTTTATCATCAGTATGATGTTACTTTTATAAAATATTCTAAAATGATAGAAATGTTTGCTATTGTAGAAAAATCCTATCCATTTTAAACAATTTGCAAGGTATCAACTCTATAATAAGAACCTAAATTTTTTATAACACATTTTAAAAATTAATGCTTCAGAATTAGAACTTCCATTTTATTACACAATATTTGTCAGATTAATTGATCACTCTTGTCTATTCTCAAAGCTTCAATAATAAATTTGAATGGCTAGTTATTTTCACTAATTTTCATTTTTCCTAGAAAAATACTATTTGCTTATATAAGATTGTGTTGTAGAAATAAATAAAATGTTTCCACACATTTTACTGTTATGCGGCATTTTCCAAGACAGTTATACATATAAAATTTTACGTAACATAAAGGAATATAGACATTGTGAAATGCATGAACAGAATAATAAAATCTCTTAGATAAGTTTCTTCTCAATATTTTTCATCTTCACAATGGGTATCAGTGTATATTCATTTTCCTTGTAAATTTTCATATATAAAATAAAAAGGATTTTCAATAAGAAGTTATAAAACCAAATCCAAAATGAATTTTACCTAGAAGAAATCCTATTTAACATTATATTTGCTTAGAAATATAGTAACCATATTTTAGAGTTAGTATTCAACAAAAGTGAACATAAAATTTAGACACAACTTTCCCTGTATCTTTTTTTCAAGAGCACAGTGATTAATGTTATGTTTTGGAATTGATTCAGGGTGTTACTTTTAAGTTTTAATAAACAATCAAATAACCAGAGAGGCCTCAAGTTCTCAGCTTAATAAAAGTACTGTTTTCTGTAATGTCTAAATAAAATGACTAAAGATAGATCCTTGACAGTTGTAGGAATTAAAGGACCCACCTTGAAAATTCATGAATATTAGGCTAGAAAAGGGAACACCTAAGATCATTTTCCTATACCTCTCACTGCAAACTTCTCTTCCCAAATCTTTTATCATCTTCTATCATTCTGTATCAGCTTACTCCAGTTTGCCACAGTCACAAAACAAGAGCAAAGCACTCATATTGCTAAAACTAAAATTGTACATCAATAAAACTTAAGAGTTGGGGAATAGAGTCGAGAGTTGCTGAGAACAATCATGTTACAAAACATTAAACAATCAAAAAGAAGATGCTCCATTACAAATGAATGAACATGGACTAGTGGGTACTGCGAGAGTTTAGGAAGAATAAGTTCTCATGTTCTATGGCACAGTGGGGTATATATAGTTTACAACAACATCTATATTTCATAAAGAATTAGAAGAGAGGAGTACAAAGGTTCCAGACACAATTGTTAAATGTTTAAGGAGATAGAAAGGCTCACTGTCCTGATTTGATCATTACACATTGTATGCATGTGTCACGTTGTCATTCTGTCACACTGTACTCCATGAATGTGATTATGTGTCAACTAAAAATATTTCATTTAAAAAGAAATCAGCTCTCAGTACATTCAACAACATGGATAAAACGCAAATGCATTTTGCTAAGTAAGAGAAGGCAGACTCAAAAGGTATGATCCCATTTTTATTTTAGGAAAAATTCTATAAAAAAGCCATATCTATAGGGACAAATCAGTGGCTGCCAGGAGGTGGGAGCAAGGGAAGGAACAAATTATAAAGGGACGCGAGGGAACTGTGGAGGAGAGGAAGTGCCAGATGCCTCCGCTGTGGTGGTATGTACCTGACTATCAACTTATCAAAATTCATAGAAATACACAGCTAAAAGGGGGATTTTACTAAATATAAATTATACCTCAGTAAGCCTCATTTAAAAAGATGAGTACTGCACAATATTACTTTTTTCTTTCATCCCTGGAAGATACTTTCACTGATTCTCTTATAGACCTTCTTTATACATTGCTGTACCATTCAACTCACTCTCAAAGTGGAAGTTTTATTTCCTTTTGTTTTTCTTTTGGTACTGGGAATCAAACCCAGGGACATTGTACCTCCAACCTACACCCCTAGTTCTTTCTATCTTTATTTTGAAACAGAGTCTTGCTAAATAATGCACTGGCCTGGAACCTGCAATCCTTTTGACTCAACCTCCCAAGTGTGGGATTACAAGTGTGTGCCACTTAATCTTGCTTCCCATTTCCAGAGTTCCACACTCCTATCTCCCTAATTTCTACAAAATGCCCCCATATCTTTTAATACCAAAGCAACTGACTCATTAAAAAATCATTAACTCATTAGTAGACAGAATCATTTTCACCATTCACTATTTTTGACCATTCGTTTTTTTTTACCCAAGTCATTGCTTTTACCTAATTATAAGCAAAGACTTACAAGAGTGTTTTTCTTTCTTACTGTTCTCTTTTTCACAAATAAAAGAACCGTCTGCCTCAAGAAGAGATTCACTGTTCACCTTTGACAGCAGGAAAGCCTGTGGAAGTTTAGAGTATTCCTTACCAGTCTCCCTGGTCGCAGATTTAATTTTCCACAAGGGGTCTGTTGGCAACTAACTGTGCTCTTCTTCCCTCTCAGCGGTTCTCATAAAATGGCAAGGACTAAGCACAAGAAATGCATCCCCGACTAAAATTTCTTTTCAAACTGTAATTTTTAGTTGACCAGTCCCTCTCCTGTCATTAGCACTGCTAATTGTTCAAAAGAACACACTATTACTATTAATTTATCCACTTATTTCCTCAATTTCTTCCCTAGATTTCTATTTAGAAAATACTTTGTATTTAAAACTGATTATACACTAAGAGGACAAAATAGTCAATTCAAGAGGATAAAATATTTTTAAAACCACTTTAAACAGCTGCCTTTCTAGCACAATAGTCTCAAGCTTTGGATATAAATGAAATCACACTAATATCCCCTGCCTCTCCCACCATTACTCAGCCAGTCCCTAGGGGTGTCATGCCTGTTAGACGAAAATTATCCACAGTCCCTCACATCTCTGCATGTCTTATGAGCAAAAGGTCTGTGTAGCTATGCTCCAGAACATCTTATCAAGGATGTTCATATTGCAAAGGACAGTGTCTCTCTCCAAGGCAAAGTTTGTACAGTTTGTTCTGATCCTTTTTTTAAATGCCGGGGGTTTCTAGAAGTAGTTGCCCCTCGATTCAATCCCCAGTAAATGCCCCCCTCAAAAAAAGATGCAAACTCAGTGGCTAGACCTCATCCACCTGGGACACTATGCCTGGCCTTGTGGGATTTGGAGAGCCAACTGAAACAGATGCAACCATGAAGCTCATGATGACTTCTGTGCGAGGATTAATAAAGTTCTTTGTTTTTGATCCAGGAGTCTTGTCTTCTATCAGCATTCATGAACAGGTGAAAACTAACCTGACAGCTTGCAAGCAGTATAAAGTCCCAGCCCTTTCATGATTCTTGACAGCATCATACTCACAAATCAATCCATTTCATATCTGTGTGCCCTTCTGTGGGCTGATAGTATCCTCCCATTATTACAGCAGTGTTCCCAACGCTGTTGTTACTAGCATTTGGATGACTGCCCTATAAATATACCCAGAATACTGCCCAAGTTACCTACATGCTGGCCACACCCCATGTAAACAGCTGCTCTTTTTGCCTCCCTGGGGACATTTTCTCCTTCATTTTCTAAGACTACTCCAAGCCAACAATGCCATCACCACATAGTGGCCTACTTGGGTTTCTCTGAGAAGCTCTGCTGAGAAATGGTAGGGAGACAACTTCTCTTCCCATGTGGGCTCTTTTGTACATGTTTCCTATCTGGAGTTTTGGCCCGGAGCCATTTCAGTTCAATTTACCTTTGCAAAGACATGGCCTCTCCTTTTGACCAGGATAAGCACCCACATGAGCTTGTGGGATCAAGGTAGGTTCAAGTAAAGCCAGTACAATGTGGTCAGGATGATTCTTCCTCTGTAGCTCTCAAATGTTATTGCTGAGTCAAGCTGTATTTGATTGACACCCATTAGCTTATTCAGGTCCACAGTGACTGCTAATTATAGTAATTTGAAATGAACTGTGTTCCCTCAAAATTCATTTGTTGGAGACCAAAAACGATGTGACTCTATTTGAAGATAGGTACTTTAGGAAGATAGTTATAGGTCAATGAAAACACGAAGTTGGGGACCTAATCAAATAGGATTGGTGTCCTTATAAGAAGGAGAAGAGACACCAGAGTGCCCCTTAGCCCAACAGTGGGCATGTACCAAGGAAAGGCTGTATGAGGACAGAGAGAGGGCACCCATCTTTTAGCCAAAGAGAAAGACTTCGCCTGAAACCAGCCATGACAAAGTCTTGCTCTTGGATTTCTAGTCTCCAGATCTGTGAGAACGTAAATGTCTGCTGCTTAAACCTCGTGGTTCATGGCATTCTGTTGTGCTTCAGGAGCCGAATAATGCCAGGTTATGCCCTCTACCCCCACCATTCTATCGGAAAGGCAAACCTTGACTGAGGTCAACTGCTCCTCAAGTGACTGCCTGTCAGTAATGGCTGAGGTCAGGCGCTGGACTACTGTGAGACTGCAATTTGTATAGTGTGCAACATCTAATGTTTATTGATTTTTATTCCCTTTTCATAAGGTTTCAACTTATGCTTTCAAGATGGAGACATTGCAGACTTCCTGCTGAGCAACGCAGGTGAAAGATTTCACAAGTCACTAACAAAAGGCTGATGTTACAAAATCATGACACTTCTGATGCAGTGTGACCTTACAGTTCACAGACATTCTGACACAGGCATTAATCGAATACTTAGAAATTAAAAAATCCATATGTTTTTATGAGCAACCATGGTCAATAAAACACAAGAAAATATAAAATTTTTCATTCTATTTTCTCAAAAATAAGTTATACAATTGAGGAAGGAAGCAGTTCAAATAATGCTATGCCTATATATGAAAGTATCTGTACCAATCTCACTAACATGTACGAGGAAGGAGGAAGGGGGATCGCGGTGGGATGTAGAGGGAAATACACCAAGTGATGTGTGCAGGTGTTTTTGTATCACTTTAAACCTCACTATATCATAATTACATGATATTTATATCATATGCATATAATGTATATAATATATCATAATGTATATGTTTTTGGTCCTGGAGATTGAACTCGGGCATTTTACCTCCAAGCCACACCCCCAGTCTCTTTGTTTGATTGTTTTTTGTTTTAGTTTTGAAACAGGGTCTCACTAAGTTGCTGAGGCTGGACTTGAACCTGTAACCCTCATCTCTCAGTCTCCCAAATACTGGGATTACACATGTACATGACAGACAGGGTTTTTTGTTTATTTTTTAATATTATTATCTATATGTTTCTCTTAGGTTATTCCTCTTGGAGATAAACGTTATTGATTTCTCTAAACTCTAAATCGACTTGCTAAGCAACACTCTTGCTGAACTAATTTATTCATTGTAATAATTATCTGTTTTTTCCCTGTAAAATTTGTTTGCTTTGATAAGCATGCAATCAACAAAGGAAGATATTTTAGTGTCTAAATTAGTCTTTGCATGTGTTTTGAAAATTAATTTATTTAACTTCAAAATATTCTCACAATACAAGTACATTCATTATCCCTGTTTTATAGGTGAGGAAACTGAAACTTCAGAAGTCAAGTAACTTGCCCAAGTTATAAAACTGGCAGATAACAAAGTCAAGATTTAAACCTAATGTTTAAGTCTGGAACTCAAACATTATCATTATTATTGTAATTTCATCATTATTATTAGGTGCTAGGGATTGAAACCAGTGGTGTTCTACCTCTGAGCCCTATTTTTAAAAAAAATTTCTAAACGGGGTCTCACTAAGTTGCTGAGAATCTTGCTAAATTGCTGAGTCTGGTTTCAAACCTGTAATCCTCCTGTCTCAGCCTTACAAGTACTGGGATTACAGGAGTGTGCTACCATGCCCAGATCAATGATATTATATTCTAAAACAAAATCAATATTGAATAAAACACAGGATTTCCCCAAATGAAACTATGGTAAAGCAATAAATAATGCTAGAAATGAAATGTGATTTCTGAGGGAAACAGAAATATCTTAGGTGTTTCAACTATGAAACATATTAAGTAGCCAACGCTAGATGCATTTGACAGATACAAACTTAGAAAGTGTGTGACCTCTTTAATAAACATAAGCTTTCAGGTGCAATAGATATATTTACTAACCCATAATCAGAAGTCCTGTTGGTTATTTTTGCTAAAACAAATCTGTGGTTAAATGCTGGCTACCACCTAAATAGTAATGCTAGTAATTACATTTTGGGTTCTTACTTCATCGAAGTATTAAGAGGTCAGAATGACTTTTCTTTAGCAGATATCAAGAGATTCAAACTTATTTAGGCTTAGCACTATGCAAATAAACAAATAAAAATTATTAAAAGATTATATGTATTAGGTACAAAATTTATGATAATATTAGAAAAAGTTTTAAGTTTGGGTAAGAACTCTAAAATAGAAATTGTGTGGAAATTGAAAGTCAGATGATCAGAGGCTACAAGTGTCAAATATAACTAAAAATTTTGTTAATAATCAGAACTAGAAAATCTTAGCCTTAGAAAGTTGTCCATTTATTCATCCAAAGTAAAAAAAAAAGTATCCAACAATTTCCCTAAAAAGCTGTTCAACAAACTTCTTAGCACTAATAATTATGCAGCTCTTAAGGAAAGAACTTTGACTCATTTGTCTGACAATGCCTAAGGATATTTATTTTGGATAGCAGTCAATAAATAAACCAGACTGTTTGAAAATATTCACAATACATTTATCTGACCAAGAACTTTTATCCAGAACATATGAGTCTATATTGACAAGATACTTATAAATCTATATTAACAAGAAAGCAATGCAATAAAAACTCTTAAAAATTCATGGAGACTATTTAAAAGATTAATAAATTTCAGTAAGTTCAATAGTCATGAAGAAAATGCAAATTAATCCACAAAGGCATTCCATTTCTCACTCACTAAAACAATTAACATTTAAAAGACAGATATTACCAAGTACTGGAAACTTATGGAACAGCTGAAATCCTGTATGTTGTTCCTGGAAGTGTAAAATAAAAATAAAACACTTGAGAGAACTATTTGACAGGTTATTTTTAAATAAATTTATTTGACAGTCTTTTAAAATAAATTTGAACATATACCTACCCAATAACAGCAATTCAACTAGTAGATTTTTATAAAATAAAAATAAAAGCCGGGCGTAGTGGCGCACACTTGTAATCCCAGTACTTTGGGAGGCGGAGACAGGAGGACCCGGGTTCGCGGTCAGCCTCAGCTCTCTCTCTCTCTCTCCCTGTCTTTCTCTCTCTCTCTACCTAGTGAGGCCCTCCACAACTTCGTGAGACCCAGTTTCAAAATAAAGTATAAAAAAACAATAGGGCCGGGGATGTAACGCGGAGGTAGAACGCCCCTGGATTCAATCCCTGGTACCGCAAAAAAAAAAAAATAAATAAATAAAAATGTATGTTTACCAAAAGGAAGTTTGCCTCATAACCCCAAACCAGAAATAATTCCAATATCCACCAGTAAGAATATATAAACATACTGTGGTTTGGTCATACAATGTAGGGATATAACTAGACTAAGGCAATGAAGGTGTGTGTGTGTGTGTGTGTGTGTGTGTGTGTGCAGGCTAAGATGTGTGTACATATGTGTGTGCATACCACATACACACTTATGTACTCATATGTCATATGCATATATGTAGACACACAAACACATATGTTCTATAGTTATAATGGCTTGCTATACAATGTATGGAGTGCAAAATGGAAATGTGGAGCCTCTTGCTCAAAAAAAGTCACACAAAAATGACTTGCTCAAAAAACTGTCACATCTATTCATTTTTATACTGCATGAAGTCATTTTTCATCCAAATATAAATATATAGAAAAGTATGTGGACTCACTGAAATCAGTCTATATCTCATTTGGGACATGCACATGTACTTTAATCTCACCAGAAGGATGGAAATATGCAGTGACTCAACTGTTTTGTTTTTTATTTTACTTGATTTAGACTATCCAGTCAATAGTGTCTGCCTTCAGCTTATTGATTAATAGGAACAGATTGAAGGGAAAAGGAACTATGGATCATCCTATCTTTTCAGTTCTTTCCTGTTCAATGTCACCATGTTCGGCACAAGTGGTTGGCTAATAGAGGTAAGTAACTCGACAGAAAGGATGCATTAGAGACCCTTGGTGGTCCCTGTTTCTTAGAATGTGACTACCTTTTTTCTCAGTTGGAGGCAAGGTGTGGTTCATCAAAAGCATGCCTTCTCAAGCCGCCAGCACTCCCACTGATGTACAGACACAATAGCTTTCCTTACTATCGCTTTGCAGCTTGCTGAACTTTCATGGATTGTGATTCCACCAGAAATCAGTGCTCGTGGATCATCAATGAAGCTGCACGTGAACAGGATGGCAGCAAACAGCAGCAGACGTGCTTTATGCCCTTAGGTCCTCTGCTAATGAGCATGCTTAACTCCCCCATAAGACTTCTCCTGCAAAACACAAGCTCAAAGATAAAATCCTCAAGAATTTGAACATGGCAACAGCAGAGAATTATTAATTCAAGCATGGGTCCTCTGAGCTGAGATTGAGACTGTACACAGGGCATATGCAGAAATTCGACCCTGATTAGATATATATAAACAGAGAAATATTGATCAGTTGGCATATCTTATGAAAGAACTCTTAAAAGGTAAAAGTACAGCCAGGAATGGCGGCACATGCCTAAAATCCCAGTACTTGGAAGGCTGAGATGAGAGGATTGCTGGTTCAAGGCCAGCCTCAGCAACTTAGCAAGACCCTGTTTCAAAATAAAAAATAAAATAGGGCTGGTGGTGTAGCTCAAAGGTAGAACACCTCTGGGTTCAATCTCCAGTATTCAAAAAGAAAAAAAAAGCAAAAGTAACCTCAAAGAAGAAAGTTGACAAGAACTAATTAAAATAGGGATATATCTGGATGAGACAAAAGACATTGGATGTGGGATTTATGAGAAAAGGAGAAATAAAAGGTGGCTCAAAGTTTTGGGCCTGAGAAACCACAAAAATAGTTATTTAATGAAATGCTGACTACTACAGGAGGAGGTGGTTTGAGAGATGGGAGATATCAGAAGCTCAATTCCGGATGTGCTAAATTAAAGTGTGTATTATACTTCCAAGTGTAAATGTCAATTAGACAGTTGGTTACAGAAGTTCAGGGAAAAGAGAAGACAATTGAGCTGGAGTTTTAATTTCAGCATAGTACAGTGGTGACATGATATTTAAAGCCAAGAGAAATTGGAAATTTTGGCGTAAGGAGTAAGTGTAGATGAAGAAGAGAAAAGTGTGAGGAGCAAGCTTTGCAACACTATTATTTAAAGATCGAAGAAAGGATGTGTGACCTACGATGGAAACGCGAAGATTATCTTTGGCAAATCATTTCATCTTTCTAAGCTTTTCACTTGATTGTAAAGTAAGGGTATTAATACTGGATTATTAATATTGCTAGGGAATTAAAGAAAAAAAATAATGTGATTTACACTGTCTAAAGTGCACAAGATTGCCTCTTCAAGCTACATGTAGCATCTCCCTCCTCTCTTCCATTCCCCATGCTTTCAGATATCAAAAAGCTTATTTATTTAATCTGTTTATTTGTACTGCTACTATGGATTAAGGATGCCTAATCAGCAAATCAATATATTCAGAATGTTCTAGAGTTGACCACTGTTTTGAGCACTGACATTTCACAGGTAGAAAATTCCACAGTTGACTCCATGTGATGGCATGCGATCAAAATACAGGAATACTAGAAATACCCTATAAACTGACCTTCAGGTTATGTGTATAAGGTGTATATAAAACATGAATAAATGTTATGTTTAAGCATGGGTGCCTTCCCCAAGATATCTCATTACGTGTGTACAACTATTCCAAAATTTGAAAAAATCTAAAATCTGAACACTTTGGTCCCAGGCATTTCAAACAAAGGATATTGTCACATCCAGAGCCCAGTTGTGCCAAGGCAGTGCAGTAGTTTTGGGAGAGGACAAAGAAAATGCCCAGAGATGGCATGTGAAGCATATGACTAACTGAGAAAAGCTTAGGTGACTGGTCCAAGTAGAGGTGAGTGGTGATAGACTAAACAGATATCACCTCGTTCCTTGCAATTTTGGGGAGCAGCGCCTCCTCTCCCTCATGGCACGTGGTCCAGTGGTGGCCAGCTGGATAAGTGACCCCACTTGTCCTTTCCATAGTGTCCTCAGTCCTGCACCCGTCCCCACTCAGACAGGGGTTTCCTGTGTGGAGCAGTGACGTCATCAGCATCCGCGTGCTTGTTTGCTTGATTTGACCAGCATCCGAAGAAGCAACTGCCCGGCCCACAGACATGCAAGAAAGTGGCTGTCTACAGGCAGCACTGGCTCGCCTCGTTCCCAGGGAGCATGAGAGAAAGCCAGTGTCCTTCCAGATAATATGTATCTGCACTTTCCGGTCCAGGCTTGCTCTCATTGTTCCTTAATTTGGCTAGGTTTTGGCAGCAAAAAGAGGGCATTCAGGGACATGTTACTTTACTTTTCTCTTTTTTATTAAAGGATGATACAGATACACAACCTGTATTTGCTCTCTTAATATCATCAATGGATGGTCAATTGCCCAGGAGAGGAAACAAGTCTTATTCATGTTTACAACTCTACCATTGAACACAGTGCCTGCTAATGAAAGGCATTCATTATTGTACTTTTCAAAGAATGATTATACTAACAGCAAGCATGGTCATTCCATTGCCCTAAAGCAGTCTTTAATGCAGCTCCTACTCCTTAGGATAACAAGGAATCTGACCTGTAAGAAATAATGTTTTAATTTCTAACCATGATGTTTGCTGTAACTTGATAAACTGAAAATAAGTTTAAAATAAATCTTTCACCCGGGCACGGTGGCTCGCGCCTGTAATCCCAGTACTTGAGAGGCTGAGACAGGAGGTTTGCAGGTTTGCAGCCAGCCTCAGCTACTTAGTGAGACCCTCCACAGTTTAGTGAGACCCTGTTTCAAAACAAAAAAGGTCTTGGGGTGTAACTCAGGGGTAGAATGCCCCTTGGTCCAATCCCTGGTACATAAAAAAAAAATCTTTCGTATTTTTTTCTGTTGACTTACAAAGAATAACAGTGAAATTCTTAAACAGGAGAGCACCCGTGGGAAAGAAGTAACTATTCTCTCAGTTAAAAACGGAATGTTCTTTGGCTTTCTGTAGGAGTATAAAATGTCAAGATAGCCTCCACTTTGATTAGTTATTCATAACTCTGAAATGCTTCCATTTGTCATTCATGCTTGTGAAGTACCTCTCTCTGGTTCGAGTGGGAGAACAGAATCTTTTACATTAATGATAACTTATGTAATTGTGTTAAAGGGCTAGACACTGAACCTAAGGAAAAGAATGTTAATCTATGCCTGTTTGAAGCTGCAAACAGTCTGATTTGAGTTGCACATGACTAAGTCAAAAAGCCATGGGAATTTTTTCTAAATCAATTTTCTTTCTGCTTTTTTTTTCCCCAATGGCTAGCCATTGAAACTAGGCAAAAGTTTCTAGAATGTAAGTGTTAAAATTTGGCATTAATGTTCCTTTGGAGTAGTTTTAGGCTTAAGCAGATACTCTTCCAATTAAAGAGAGGTAAGGTTGGCATCAGAATGCAAATGAGATGAATGTATTAACCAGAGGTATTGGAAAGTAAGAAATAGACTAAACAAACAAACAATGAATCTCTCCTGTAAACAACCATTGAACAGGAGACAGTGAGACACCTGTGTGATTAACAATAGGAAGCCCTTACATTCTTCAATACCTGACGAAAGGTCCAAGGAAAGAGGTGGTTTTACCAGAGCTCAAGACCAGGACTATCTGGTAGAATATGGGAGCACATTCATGTCGCACCTATTCTCCACCCATAGGACAGGAGTTCTCCAGTTTTATGTATGTAAAAGTAATGTGAGCCATTGCTTTAAATGCACACTGATAAGCCTCACCTCTAGATCTCCTTATTCAGTAGAATCTGATTTGATAGTATTAGGATTAAGAATGTGTATTTTCAACCAATATTCTTGGTGATTCTAATTTAAGTGATGCTTGGTCCACAGATACAAGTACTCTGCTAAGGAGAGAATTTTATGGAAAGCCAAATGAGAACAAAACTGCTTATTGAGACAGAAATCAGCCCAATGTTGGGGGGGTGATGGCATTAGAGAATTTAAGAAGGTATTAATTTCAGGCTTTCATTAATGCCTGGCTCGTCCATCACCTTATCTTAGACTCCATGCTGATCACATTCCACCTCTCTCAAATTAAACGTTTCAACATAAAGGTATAAACTAATTGGAATTCCTTAAATTGCAAGCAATAGAGACAGATTCAGGTCATCTCAGGATTTAGTGCCAAGTTACTCAGGACTGTAAATAGCAAAGAAACTATTTTAAACAGCTGCACAGGTGCTCTTGTAAAATGGAAATTTTGAGCCATTATTCAGATCATCATGTTTTACATCAATTCTAGTGACCCAACAGTCTGATCACCTAGTCTTTTCTTACCCTCTAAGAGGAAGGGCTTTGTACTCCTACCTCCTTAGTCATTCCTCTTCCCCATATCTCTCTCTCTCTCCAAGTCTGCATCTGTTATAGTTAGATATAAACTGTCCCCCAAAAAGCTCATTTATTAATGTTTGGGGCTGATGAAATTGAGTCATGAGGGTTGTAATCCCAGCAGTCGATAAATTCATAATGGATTTATCTGAGTGGTGGCCTGAGCCAGTAGGGTGTGGCTGGAGAAGGTGGGTCCCTGGGAGTGTGGCTTTTGGGATTATATATGGTTCCTCCTCCCCCTGCTTGCTCTCGTGCTCTGGCCTCCATGAAGTGAGGAGCACAGCTCATGTGCTCCCTCTTTCCTCCTCCCACTACCATGCCTTGAGATCTGGGGTCCTTGACCTCACTTCAGTTTGGACTGAACCCCAAACCATAAGAAAATAAGAAAATAAATCTTCCTTCCTCTAAGTTACATGGTCAGTCCTTTAGATTATAGCTGTCAGAATGCTGACCAGAATAGCATCCTTCTTAAATGATTCATTCATTGCCAATTCTGAACCTAAAGCTATTTATCTTTACAATCAAATCTTCCCAAAAGTGTTGTAAATTAGGTAGCATTGCATATACAGCCTATAATGAATGCATAGATGTCTCAGCTTTGCTTAGACTTATCATCAGTCATCAAGGATCACATTCCAATTCCTGCTTTGATTCAGAGTCCATGAACCACTCTTTCTTCATGTGGAATACCAAAGGACAATCACTTGAGTAATTTCAGCAGGTAACTAATGTCAATTTCATTTTGATTTTTTATAAATTCCTTTTCGAAATTATGAATACTTTAATAATTTCAGCAGGTAACTAATGTTGTGAATTTCATTTTGATTTTTATAAATTCCTTCTCGAAATTATTAAGCCCATGTGCTTATCAAACATTCAGTACAAACAGTGAATTAGCTGCTACTCACGCATTTTCAATAAAGGTGAAATCACTATATATTCTGCCTGCCTATTCTATCCTTGCACATTACTCATTATTCCAAGGATCTTCCTTGTAAAAAGCTAACACGGCTTCACTAAAACTCTAATAAGTGCATACTAAGGATTCTGAAAGACATAGAATATGTTTAATCTGTTCTTTCTCTGATACAATAACTACTCAAATATTTAAAAGCATCTACTGTGGCTTTTCGAAGTCTTTCTTTTCTCCAGACTAAATCCCCCAGTTCCTTTAATCTTTCTACATGTGTCAGAGTTTCCAGAACCCCACTGTTCGGAATGCACACTAACTTGCCAATATCTCTTTTATATTATGGCATGGAGTAGTACAGAAAATATTTCAATTGTGAACTGCATAGTAGATAGGACAAATAACTATATGTACATGAAACTTTGATTAACCATAGTTAATGCTACATGATCGTATTTTCAGTGGCATAATCAGAGTGTTGACTCATGAGGAGATTGTCATAGTTAGCAAAAACAGAAGAACTTTCTATTCAAACAGGCTATCATAGCAGTTTTTCCTAGTCTTTAGCTACACAATTGACTGTTCTGTTATAACTCATAAAGGCAGAAATTGGCATTTGAACCCTTTAAGTTTCATAATGTTAATTTTATTCCATTATTGATTTTAATAAACAATTTTTTTGTGTGTGTGATACCGGGGATTGAACACAGGGGCGTTCTACCTCCGCGCTACGCCCCCGGCCCTATTTTTTATGCTTTATTTTGAAACCGGGTCTCACGAAGTTGCGGAGGGCCTCACTAAGGGGGGGGGAGAGAAAGAGAGAGACAGGGAGAGAGAGAGGGAGAGCTGAGGCTCGCTGCAAACCCGGATCCTCCGGTCTCCACCTCCCAAAGTACTGGGATTACAAGCGTGCACCACCACGCCTGGCTATAAACAATCATTTTAAATGTTAAATCATTGAATCTTAGATGTTAAGAGTGGTTGAGGTTTTCATCTACAGAATGGAACTAAGCAAAACAGATGAGACAATCTCCCATGTTCCAGAATTATTTGGCCTGCCTACACATCAATTCTGTGACTCTAATCTTATCTTCTGTCTGTATATGTGTTTGAATATTTTATAAATATATTTAATGAAACTAATTTGGTTTCCAGTTATCAAAATATTAAAATAAAAATATCTTATCTAATATTTTGAACATCACTGAAGCAGATAGATGAAACTGCAGTCCTCATCCTGAATTTCACAGATGTCAAATTGTGCTTAAGACATAAGAGCCAGTATAATATACAGCAGAATATAGAACAGGATACTTATGGCTCCTGGAGCTATGTAATAACTGCTCCTCTCTCTATATATGAAAAAATGAATGAATATAAAACCAAATTATGCCACCTTTAAAAAGGAAGGACATTCTGGCACATGCTAAAATATGGATGAATCTTGAAGATATGCTAAGTGAAATGAGCCAGTCACAAAGGAAAAACATATGATCTCATTCATTTAAACAAAAGTATCTATATTCTACACTATACTTCATGCTGAAATTGCATTTGTACTTTAACATTTTTAGCAAAAAATACTCTATTTGAATATCATGTATCTAAGAGATTTTCATATGTAATTTGATGAAAATAATATTACTTAAACTTTTTAGTCCAATAATTAAAATTAAATTTAGTGTACTTGAATGAAATGGTGTCATTGTAAAGGTTTAAAGTAATTTAAAATCTTAGATTTTAGATTTAAAAATTTCAAACTTTTTAGCCAAATCATACAAACTTTTGGAAACAATTTTTTTTCTTTTTCTTTCCTTTTTTGTGGTACTAGGGATTGAACTCAGGGAAATTCTACCTATGAGATACACCTCGAACCCTTTTTTTAAGTTTTTGTTTGGAAACAGTCTTGCTATGCTACTGAGGCTATCCTTGAACCTGTGATCCTCCTGTCTTAGCCTCCCAAATACTGGGATTAAAGGCCTGCACCACCATATCTGGCTTTTTTGAAATAATTCTTAATCTGTGCATAATAGGTAGATTACTTCTTTTACTTATAATCATCAATATTTTACAAAAATATGGCATTCTTTTAAATATTTGCATACGAGAATAAAGAGCAGATTGTGGTAAGAAATTGGGCTAGTCTATAAAATCTGATGCCACTAAGAAAGATACTTCTAAGTTTCTGAAAGATCTGTTAGTAGACCAGAGAGCTTTCTAAGTGTGTGTGTATTTTTTATTAACACCAGATTTTCAGATAACAATTCATGACATTTATGTTTTGTTTTTCATTGGTTTGAGGAAGGGATTTTTGATCGTGGCATATGTGTCAGAAACCAATCCATTTTGTGCATATTACAGGTAAAAAACTTTCATACTCAACTGTCATGTTTAGATATAGAATGCCCCATAAAGAGCTCACATATTAAGCTCAGGGTTGATATAGCCAAGTCATGAGACTTAAAATCTCGTCAGTGGATAACTCCATTGTAATGGGTTTTTCTGGGTGCAAACCTGTGGCAGTAGGGTGTGGTTTAAGAAGGCAAATCCCTGGGGGTCTGACTTTAGGGATTGTGCTTGTGTCTGGAATCCCCTTACTTTCTTGTGCTTTCTCTTGCCTCTGGCCTCCATGATGTAAGGAGCAAAGCCTTGAGCTCTCTTTCTCTCCACTCCCTGCCACCATACCCTGAGATCTGCAATCCTTGACCTCACATGGACTGAACTCAAAAATCTCCAAGGAAA
The DNA here is from genome assembly GCA_004027185.1 of Glis glis. Taxonomy (NCBI): domain Eukaryota; kingdom Metazoa; phylum Chordata; class Mammalia; order Rodentia; family Gliridae; genus Glis; species Glis glis. The sequence goes on along the minus strand of PVJS01003429.1, from coordinate 13,912 downwards.
ACCATGAACAAATAAATCTTCCTTCCTCTAAGATACATGATCAGTCTTTTAGATTATAGCAGTGAAAATACTAAAAGAAACCAACCATCAGAATGTTTTCTTCCTCTCTAATACCCTTAATATTTGCCTCTTATTTTTATAACTGATTAATGTAGGCCTAATTTGTAAGTAGGAAGCACCATGAAGTGTCATAATTACTTTTCCTCTTTTGATTTTAGCAGAAAAACAAAAATATCAAATCAATTCCACTTATTTCTTACTGATTTCTTAAAATCAAGACATATTCTCTTAATTTTATTTGTTCTTTTATTTCTCACTTTTTGCTATTTTTTTAGCCTTTCACTTTTCTTTTACATGTTTTTATTCACTTATTTAAGTATTTGCCATTTTTCTGGGAGTCTGCCTTTTGGAGAAAAAAACACAAAATTACAATAAATAGAAATGTTTTATGTGCATGTTGGCTAATTTTCTTGGTAAGAGATGTGAAGATTAAAGGAGCTAAAAGGTATAGAAAAGTAGAAGGGAAGAAAAAGAGGTGGGTTTACCGAGAAAATAGAATGGCAGGTAATTAAAATCTATGATATAAAATATTGTGAGATTAAATTGCAATTTGTGAGACAAAAATGTATATTTCACATGATCCTTTCAAAGACAACATTAGTTCTGGGAATTGAACCCAGAACACTGCACATACTATACAAGTGTTTTACCACTGAAAACACTTGTGTCACCAATATTTTTAAAAGCCTATGATGGTTAGCTTTACCTGTCAACTTAGAGTGTACTTTTTGGGTATGTCAGAATATAAATAAATGATTGTTAGGTAAAGCAGATTGTCCTTCAGAATGTGAATGGGACTCATCTAATCAGTTGAAGACTGAGTAAAAGGAAAAAGAACAGCCTCTCAAAATAAGAGGGGATTCTCCAGTGACTACCTTAGGAATTAATCTGCACCAGCTACTCTCCTGGATCCTTAGTCTGTCCACCCATTTATCCTGCAGACTTTGGACTTTCCAGCCTCCATACCTGTGCTAGCCAATTCTTACAATATTAACCCCCCTTTATATGTATTGTTTCATTTCTCTGAAGAATCCTTACTAAAGCAACTGCCATACACACAGAAGGTGAAATTTGTGATAAAATTAAATATAATCCTTAATTATGTGTAAGATTCTTCATGGGATTATCAGTATGTTAGAGTGATAATTTATAAATATATAAATTCTTTACTATGAAAGAATACCATATTCATAGAATACCATATAACCTTAAATAACTATAAATTTTTGAATTGATATGTCCTCTCTATTACTTTCTATTTACTACTCAACAAAACATGGAGTAAGTCAATACATATCTAATTCTGATTTTCTTTTAAAAATACAAATTCTCAAGGTTATAGCAAATCATGTTGCTTTATTTCTCCCAACTGTGTAATTTGAGTATCTTTTTAATCTTCGAGAAAAAATGGTCAGAGGTTTCTGACCCAAAAACATTGAAAAGACATATTTCAAAAAAAAATTGGATGCAAATGTTGAGTGTTCTTTTTAACCTTAAGAAAAAGTGGCCAGAGGTTTCCTTGATCAATTTAGAGTAAGACACTCTTTCTATCCATCTGTTTCATTGAATTAATTGGCAATTAGTTGCCTCAAACAAAGAACTTATTCCTAATTCATTGACTGCAGAAATTTTTGCAAAGGAGGTCAGAAAAGTAATTAAAGGAACTATTTTGAGAGGTTAAATACTTTCAATTCATCTTTAACAAAATAAATATTATTAATAATTATATATTTATCACATTCATTATTTTGCTTTATATCAGTTTTGATGATACAATTCACATACAAAAAATCACAAATTGAAAGGATGCAATAAAGTAGATTTTAGCATACAGTATCCACAGTGTTATGCAATCATCACCATAATCTAATTTTAGAGCATTTTCATTATCAAGAAAAGAAAACCCATACTCATTAGTAGTAACCTGCATTCAACAATTCCCCATTATCATCACCAGTTTTACCCTCTATCTCTATAAATTACTCTATTCCTGGCATTTTCTTTAAATGAATTCATAATTTCTTTGTGTAAAAAATATGAAAAAGGTGAATGTTTTCAAATTCATCCACATTGCTGCATGTGCCTAGGTTTCTTTTTCTGAATAAGATTCTATTTTATGGGCATGCAGCATTTTGTTTATCAGTTTATTAGTTGATGGTTATTTTGTTTGCTAATTTTTATCAGTATGACTTCTTTGGACATTTATGTCCAAGTTTTTGTTTTAATGTCTTTTTTCAGTGTTTTGGGATTTATACCTAGGTGTGAAATTGTGGGATCATAGAATACTTTATGTTTAACATTTTGGTGAATTACTCAATATTTTTTTAAATATTCACCTTAATATCAAAACCAAATAAAGAAAGCTCAAGAAAATAAAATTACAGGCCAATATTGTTGATGAATTTATATGCAAAACTCATAAACAACATGAGTTGTGTGAATGTATTTTTTTCACTCTATACCTCAATATGATATAAAATTACAATGCACCAAAAAAAAAAATACTAGTGACATGCATTCAAAACCACATTGAGAAAATTATATACCATGACCAAGTCAATTTCATTCCAGTGATGAAGGCTGGTTCAATACATGGAAAATGATAAATATAATTCACCACGTAAATAGAGCAAAGAATATAAATAATCTGATAATTTCAAGAGATGCTGAAAAATCACTTGACAAAATCCAGCACCCATTTCCCCTCAAAGCACTGCAGAAAAATCAGAATAGAAGGAACATACTACAAAATCATGAGATCAACTTATGATAAACCCAAAGCCAACATACTGAATGGGGAAAATCTATAAGAATTCCCCTTAAAAGCAGGAACAAGACAAAGATGCCCACTATCACCTCTCCTTTTCAATACAATTCTAGAAACTTAAGAGCAATAAGGCAAGAAAAGGAAATAAAATTAAAACAAAAGAACTGAAGTTATCTCTGTTTGCAGGCAGTATGATTCTATACCTATAAGAGCCTAAAATTTCAAATAAAAAACTACTGGAGCTGATAAACAAATTCAACAAAGTAGCAGGATACAAAATCAATCTAAAATAATCAGTAGCTTTTCTATACACCATTCATGAATCCACTGAAAGAGAAATGCAGAAAACAATCCCATTCAAAATAAACCCCAAAACAATAAAATACCTAGGACTAAACCAAACCAAGGAGGTAAAAGACCTTGACAATGAAAACTGTAAAACACTAAAGAAGAAATTGAAGAAGACTCTAGATGATGGAAGGATCTCCCATGCTCTTGGATAAGAAGAACAAATAAAAAAAAAAATGGGCATTCTACCAAAAGTGATCTAAAATGCAACCCCTATCAAAATACCATGGTAACTCTTCACAGATATAGAAATAATCAGGCCTAAAACTCTTATGGTGCTACAAAAGACCCAGAATAACCAAAATAAGAACTATGCAGGAGGCATCACAATACCTGACTTCAAATTATACTATAGAGCCATAATAACAAACACAGCAAGGTATTGGCACACAAAAATAGACACAATGGAACACAGTAGAAGATTCAGAAAGAAATTCACACACTGTCATTGAATTTTGGCAAAGGGGTCAAAACATATGCTGGAAAAATGATAGCCTTTTTAACAAATGGTGTTGGCAAAACTGGTTATCCATTTGTAGAAAAATGGAAATAAATCCCACCTTCTCATCTGTACAAGAGTCAACTCAAGATGGTTCAAAGACCTGTAAATTAAACCAAAGAGTTTGCAATTACTAGAAGAGTGCATAGGACCAACGCTCCAACATATAGGCACTGGTAGAAACTTTCTCAATAAGACCCCCAAAGCATAAGAAATTAAAACAAGGATTACTAAGTGAGTCTGCATTAAATTAAAAAGCTTTTGTGCAGCAAAGAAAATCATCAAGAACCTTAATAGAGAGCTGACAGAATGAGGGAAGTTCATGCCACCTACTCCTTCAGTAGAGGACTAATATCTAAAATACACAAAATCTCAAGAAACTTACCACTAAAAAACCCAAATAACTCAATAAAAAAGTGGGCCAGTGAACTAAATAGACAGTTCACAAAACAAGAAATACAAATGGTCAATAAATATATCAAATATCATGCACTTCTAAAATATAGCCAGCAATGCATGAGTTTCCCAATTTCCACATCCTTCCTGTCATTAGTTATCATCTGTCTTTTTATTTTAGCTATTCTAGTGATTATTAAGAGATAGCTTTTTGTCGTTTGAATTTTTATTCTTTGGTGTCTAATAATATTTAGCATCTTTATTCACATATTAAGTCATTTATATCTTTTTTGAAGAAACTACTCTTCATGCCGGGTGTGGTGGCGCACGCTTGTAATCCCAGTACTTTGGGAGGCGGAGACCGGAGGATCCGGGTTCGAGACCATCCTCAGCTCTCTCTCTCTCTCTCTTTCTCTCTCTCCCCTTAGTGAGGCCCTCCGCAACTTCGTGAGACCCGGTTTCAAAATAAAGTATAAAAAAATAGGGCCAGGGGTGTAGCGCGGAGGTAGAACGTCCCTGGGTTCAATCCCCGGTACCGCAAAAAAAAAACAAACAAATTACTATTCTTATCTCTTAATTTTAAAAAACTGAAACCTATCATAATGTTATCAATAATAGATGCTCAATAAAGAGGTATAGGATTACTGGAAATGACATTTTCTAATTTAATTATATTTGTTAATTAATGGGCCAAATAATTAGTATATATCTATCTCTTTATTTACTTATTTATGTATTTATTTTGTGCGTGTATATGTGGCACTGACGATTGAACCCAGGTGTATTCTACCTCTGAGCTACATCCCCAGCCCTATTTTATTTTTATTTGGAAACAGGGTCTCACTAAATTGCAGAGGCTAACCACAAACCTGCAATCCTCCTGTCTCAGCCTCCCAAGTACTGGGATTACAAGTATGTGCAAACTTGCCCAGTTTATCTCTTTTTATATTAGCCACAAAAGAAACTGACTCTCTAACTAAAATTATTCCATATCATTATTAAGGTAAACTATTTTACTATTTCTCCCTGAGACCTAGAAGGAAAAATAATGCACCAACATGTAATCAAAAGTTATGACCAGTGCAAGAAGATAAGAAGAATAGAGATTCGGAGAGGAGGGAATAAGAATGCCATTTTTCCCAGGTAACATGATTGTATATACAGAACATCCTAAGAATCTACAAATTAAAATATTTTAAATGGGAACCTGTCAAGATTATACAGTCAATATAAAAATCAATTGCACTTTTCTATGCTAGACATAAAGTATTATATATTTAAAATTTAAGAATTATACAGCATACTGCACAATTTAAGATGTACAACACTTCCACAAAAAGAACAACTAAACATCATTAAAATTGAAGAAAAGATAAATAAAAGAAATTATCATATTCAAATATTGATTTTTAATACTTTTCTCTTCATTTTTTGTGGTATTGGGGATTGATCCCAATGGCATTGCACCTCTGAGATATACCCCAGCCCCTTTTAATTTTACTTTGAAACAGTGTCTTAATAGGTTGCTGAGGGTCTTGCTAAATTGCTGAGACTGGCCTCCAACATGTGATCCTTCTGTCTCAGCCTCCCAGGTACAGGGATTACAAGCACATGCTACTACACCTTGCTTTTTAAATACTTTTATTGGTGCATTGTAATTATACATCATAGTGAGGTTCAAAGTGATACAAACATATCTGCACACAGCACTTGGTGTGTTCCCCTCTGGACCTTACCCCCCGCACCCATCCTCTCCGCACATGTTAGTGATATTGATAGTGATACCTTCGTATATGGGCATAGCATTATTTGAACTATTTCCTTCCTCAAGCCTCCCTTTCCCCTTTTCCACCTTCTTCCCTCCCCCAATACCCTTCCACTGTTCTACTGGTATCTCTTCTCATTGATCTGAAATGCTTTATGTTTTCCATTTTCTGTCTAGCTTCCACATATGAGAGAAAACATACAATCTTTGACTATATTCATAGACTGGAATGTTAAACATTAAAGAAAATCAACAAACCACTGCTACATATAACTATATGGATGAATCTTGCAGCATAATGATGAAACATACCATACATATATATATATATAATATATATTATAATATATAATATATATTAGAGATAGAAGATACGATAATGTACAGTGTTCAGCTTCATTTATAGAAAATTTTAAAACAAGAAAAAAAAAACTAGTCTATGGTGTTAGAAGTGAGGGGAGAAAATACCTTTGAGCACAATAATAACTGAGAAGTGGTACAGTTGGTCTTCTTGGTTCTGGTTATATTCTATTTTTAGTATTTTTGGCGGTTAAGTAAAATGGATAGAATTTCAATATTCATTATGTTGTGCAATTATGGTTTGTGCAATTTTATGTAAGCACACTAACTTACACAGTTTTCTAAAATCGTTTTTGAAGATAAATATTTATGTCTTAACTCCATGTAGAAAATGTCTTGTTAAAGAAGTTTCACTTGAACTCTTAAAAATTTATCTCATGTTAACTATCCTTACCACAATAAAATTAAATTTAAAAATAATTTAAAAGACTGATTCAAACTACACATATATTAATGATCACAGCATTATTAATTTATTCTTAAACTTCAACACATTAAAGATTCATTCTTCTTCCCCTAGATTACCTGTACTCTAATCTGTTCACATTTCTGATTTTCTCTTTTGTCTCTATCATTCAGGAGCCCTCATACAAGTGAAGATCCTGGGGAAAGATTGATACTCACCATTTTTAAAATTTTGCCATTGTCAGTAGAAATGCCACAAGTATATTTTAGTTGAACCACATGAAATTTTTAATATTTGAGACTTTCTTTACCTAAAAAAATGATGAGTTCCTATTATGGTTTAAACTAAAACTCTATCTTTACTTCTCTTTTTTAAAAAATTCTACTCATCCAATGTCACTCTTCATGAAGTTTTCCACAATTGCCTCATTCTGAAAAGATTCCCCTCCCTCAGGAAACCTCCTTTGCAATTGTGTTACTGTTCCCTCCTTATGACCCTTTTGGAGGCGCCTCCTTTTGAGGGAGCAAAACCCTCAGGCTTTAGTCTTGACCCCTGACTCTTTCCAGTACTCACCAGGTGGCCTTCCTTAAGTCTCAATTTCCACACTTTTAAAAGAATTGCTTTAAATGTTGAGATAATGGATTCAATATAAGACACAATGCCCATTGTATGTTTTCAATAAATGATCATTTTAAAAAAATGTTTTAAAAATAGTTCCACTTTAAACAACTCACAGAATTAATTTATAACAAAGACCACCAAATGCAGTAACTACATGATTCGTGGAAAACTAAAAAAAAAATCTTTGTTGGTAGATGTTTGGAAGTACTTATTTTTTATTGATAACTAGCAATTGAAACATCCCTACATATCTCATATATAGATATATATCTCATATATACAATAGCTTATAATATAAATCTCCATATCATATAATAATATTTAGTTATGTGCCGGTATTGGAAAATTGCTCTGATATTAATTTCTAGTAAAAGGTAAAAGGGCAGTCATTGAGGCAGGGAGAGGCTGTAGCTCTGTACATTCCAAGAGCTCCCCCTCCCTTCTCTTCTGCCCCTTTGTTCTAAATGATTAACCCATAGTAAGAATGTAAAGACAATTGAAGCCTCTAACCTTAGAAGCACTAGAGACTTAAGAGCACCATAGAGGCAGTTAAGGCTTTAGCCCTAAGATCACAGTGCAC
>PVJS01003428.1:49396-75988 GCA_004027185.1 Glis glis | reverse complement strand
AAGTGGCGGAGGGCCTCGCTAAGGAGAGAGAGAGAGAGAGAGAGAGAGAGAGAGAGAGAGACAGACAGACAGAGAGACAGACAGACAGGGAGAGAGAGAGCGAGAGAGCTGAGGCTGGCCGCGAGCCCGGATCCTCCGGTCTCCACCTCCCAAAGTACTGGGACTACAAGCGTGCGCCACCACGCCTGGCAAGAGTTGGTATTAATTTTTGCTGAAATAGTTGGTAGAAGTCCATGGTGAGCACATCTGTGCAGGGTTATTTTGGGGGGGGGTTATTATTGATTCAATCTCCTAACTTGTAGGCCTATTCAAGTTTCTATTCCTTCTTGAGTCAGTTCCACTAGTTTGTGTTCTTGTAGGAATTGTCCATCTCATCTAAGTTATCTGATTTGTCGATACACACAATTGCTTGTAATATCCCTGTATACTTTTTTTTTTCTGTAGTAATCTTCCCTTTATCTTTCCTGCTGCCAATAATTTAAGCCTTCTTTCTCTTTTCTTGTTCAGTATAAGTAAAGATATATCAAAGTTTTTCTTTTTTCTTCAAGATAGGATCTTGCTATGTTACCCTAGCTGGTCTTGAACTTACGGGCTCAAGTGATCCTCCTGCCTCAGCCTCCGGAGGAGCTGGGAGTATGGTTGTGTGCCACCAGTTGGCTCATTTGTTGATGTTCTGAAAGAACCAATCTTGGCTTTGTTGATTTCTTCAGACTGATTCCCTGTTGGTTACTTTCTGCTCAGGTCTGTGTCATTCCCTCCCTTCTGCTTGCTTCCTGCTCAGTTTGGTCCTCTTTCTCCAGTGTCTTCAGGTAGCAGTTCAGGTTGGGATTGGAGTCTTTCTTTTCTCTCTGTACATTTGTAGCTGTGTCTTCCCTGTGGGCACTGCCTGAGAACTGCAGGTGCAGCTCTGACCTGTGGCTGGAGAGCCTCACCGTCAGCAGCTAGAGCTGATGTTGGGGTGGCTCACAGTGTTCCAGGTCTCATAGTTCCAAAGGGAGTGACTGGTTGACTAAAGATTTGTGTTTTTGTATATTGATTCTTCTTTTGTCTCTTAATTATATGCTTTCTACCTTTTAAGTTCATTTTTACAGTAGTAATATAGAATACTGCTATGATTTATAAATTTAAGCTACCTTTGGTCTGCATTTCAGATGTGTTATTTTAGCATCTATATTCAATTTAGCATTCTTTCACTTTGACATTTAGTACAATTAGGTTTGGGTTACCAGCTATTTTTAGTAGTATGACTGCAAATACTTAAAATTTTAGTATAATTGGTGACTAGTTTCTTACCTTGCTGTGGAACCTGAGAGAGAATCTAAAGTTTTTGGTAGGAGTGTTGGATTCTTGTGCTGCTTCTGTTCCCCAGACTGACCTGCAGGGTGGACAGGAAAGCCCAGGAAGGAGCTATGGGTGCCATCTTTCTCATTACTGCCCTCATTCTTGCTGTTGGCTCGCTGGAGTGGGAGGAGTGTGGCCTCCTGTAGGGTAGGGACACTGGCATGGCTGGGATGGCAGGTGCACCTCCCCAGGCACTACCCAGGGTGCAATCCTCGCTCAGGACTTTGGAGCCTGGGCTGGGAATGGTCGGGTGCTATTATGGGTAGGAGAGAAGTGGAAACAAGCTACATGCCTCTCTGCAGAGAGAAGGAATCCTGCAAGTGCCAAGCGCTTGAACTACTGCTCCCACTACAGATGAATCATATAGACGTGTGGAGTGAGGAAGGCAAGTCCATTTAGAAAACTAAGAATAAGCAAACCCCAGCAGCACGGTGTGTAGACACGTGTATGGATAGTCAAGGGAACCTAGGAGAAGAGGGGAAGAAGAGCCTGGTTGCAGGCTGTCTTGCTTGCAGGTACATCGGGCTGTGGTGCAGTGGGCAGGAGCCCAGGGAGCCGAAGCCCTGGTTGGAAGGGAGCCAGCATCTGGTGCTTCCTGGGCACTGAAGGTTTGTTTTGTCCTTAAGGAAACCAAGGGCCAGTGGTTTTTTTTTTCCCTTTTGTGTAGTACTGGGGATTGAACTCAGGGGCATTCTACCTCTGAGCTACACCCCCAGCCCTATTTTACTTTTTATTTTTAAACAGGGTCTCACTAAGTTGCAGAGGGCCTCCACTAAGTAGCTGAGGCTGGCCATGAACCTGTGATCCTCCTGTCTCAGCCTCCCAAGTACTGGGATTAGAAGCATGTGCTACCACTCCCAGCTCCAGTGAAGGGTGTTAAGAGCTGGAGTTTAAAACTTGGCTTTGGTAAGTCTGCAGCTCTTTTCCTTTCCTTTGTTGATGCACAACCTGACTGATCTTTCCCTTTGGTGAGCCCTGTTATAGCCCCATAGCTGCTCCTGAGCCCTGTCCTTGCTTCCTTCCCTCAGTTCCTAACTTACTTTGCAATGCAACCGATAGCCTTTCCACTTCCTCTGACCTCAATACCCTTTAGCATTTCAATTTATTATTTTAAGCCCAGGAACTCTGGATCCTTTATCCTCTCCAGTTTTATCTTATACTGAAATCAGCCAGAACTATTTCTGTAATGCTTTGTTTACAGTATGATGTTTATAATCCCTAGAAGTTATGAGTGGCTGTGCCTGGCCCTGCTTGGCCCAGGCAAGGGTGATGTGGTGTGCGGGCAGGTTCCCGCTCCTGCCCACTGCTCCTCCCCTTCTTCATCCAGATGCCCCAAGTCAGGTCTCAGAGCTGGCAGGACTCCCTCTTTATGGAGTCTGGTCACTTAAGTCTTTGCCCAAACCCCTCTGTTGACATTTGCTGTGTGCTTTCAAATGCAGATGCCTTTTCTTATTTATGTTTCATTGGTGGTTTGGTGATGATAATTGCCACAAGCGCCCCCAAGCACAGTAGACGTTTCTTTCTTTCTCACAGCACAGTCCAGGCAGGTGTCCAGGATCTGTGGTGGCCAGCGTATACACAGTGACTCAGGCCGCCTTCTTCCATCATGCCTGCCAAGCGGAGGGTCCCAGCAGACTGAGGGGAAGAGGAAGTGCCTCCAGTGTTGGGCCCAGGGATGGCACATTTGCTTGTGAGGACTCAGGATGAGGCCAGCACAGCTATGAGGATGGCTGGAACCTCAGGCCAGGGTCAAGGCCCTGGGAAAGCAGCTCGTCCTGGTGGCAGAGGTGCCTATCCCCCTTTCAGCCAGCTCTGCCGGGTGGGGGTGAGAATAGGGGTGAGTGTTCCTACCAGGCCCAGGTCTGTCTCTGTCCTTGGCGCTCATCTTCACCCTCATCACATGGCAGAGCACTTCTTGTTTCTTCCTCACATCAAAAACAGGGAAACTGGACTGTGTTTCTCCTCCTGCTTTATAGGAGAGTGGAAAGGGCCCCTGACAGGATGTCTGTGTTGGGAAGGAGATACAGTGGGGTGGGGGGCTCCCTGGCCTGGAGCTGCAGTACTGCTGGCCACTGGATGTGGCTCCCAAGAGCCTGTGGTCCTGGCTGGGTGTGGCTGTGGGTCCTCATGGTCTCCTATACCTCTTGGGTGACACCCTGGAGATTGGCTTATTGATCAGAGGCTGTTTACACTTTGGTTTGTGGTTTCTGTGATGTTAGGCACAGGCCTGGGCTTCATCCTAAGCCTTTGTGAAGTACTGATTACCCGATGACGTTGGTTTTTGGTAGCTTTTACATCCCTTGCCCATGGTTGACGAGGCTATTCAGAGATTGTACAGGAGATGGAGTTTTGTGTTGGCTTCTGGCCACAGGTTAAGTGCATACACCCTCAACCTTTGGATTTTGATCATGTTTCGTCATTGGTATTGCTTTCTCCAGTTTCTTAAAAATGAAAGAGACATTTTAAACATCTTTAAAATTGTGAAAAACTATATCCTTCTAAAAGACCCCTCCCACCCCTGAGTTTTACAGGAGGGTCAGCATAATGAACTGGTTATTAAAATTGAGTTAGTGCTTGATGACAGAAGTATGTGTGGTTGTGCACAGAACAGTTAACGCACTTACGGAACAAGTCCTTTCCAGGACTTTGCAGTCCTGCTGAGCAAAAGGATATTTGTACCAGGAAGGCTATACACTGCTGTTTTAGGCCTATAGATCCATTTGCTAAATAGGCAATCTTAAATTTGATTTTAGATTACATAAGTAATTCCAAAGGTATTAATATATATTTTCATTAGGCATACAAGATTATGTAAAGGTTATAATGTATGTTGGTACATAAATTAAATATCAAGTAATTTATGAAAGGTTAATTTTTATTTTAGCAAAATACTTTGTTTAAAAAGTTAGTCTGGGAGCTGTGTATGGTAGCACATGCCTATAATCCCAGTAGATGGGAGGTTGAGACAGTAGAATTGCAGGTTCAAGGCTAGTCTCAGCAACATAGTGAGACCCTGTTTCAAAAATAAAAATAAAATAGGGCTGGGTGTGTGGCTCAGAGGTAGAATGCCCCTGGGTTCAATCCCCAGTACCCCCCAAAAAAAATTAGTGTGGGAAGTAAATTTTCCCCACTACTCCAAATAAGTAATTACCATTATTAATAGCAATTAGCCACTTAGTTTTCAAATATATTTAAAAGGACGCAGGATAGAAATTTTCAGGATGGGAAATGATTAAAAATGCACCTTACAAGCTCAGAATGAATTGGTTGTGTCTGGGCTCTGGCGTATGTGCAAGTCAGCACAAGCTCATTGTCTTCATGACTACATGTCTGCCAATTATTGGTGTATTCAAATTTAAATGGTACCAAGGTCTTTATGTTGACTATTCTTAAAGATAGAGTACAAGCCGGGCATGGTGGTGCACGCTTGTAATCCCAGTACTTTGGGAGGCGGAGACCGGAAGATCCGGGTTCACGGCCAGCCTCAGCTCTCTCTCTCTCTCCCTGTCTCTCTCTCTCTCTCTCTCTCTCTACTTGGTGAGGCCTTCCGCAACTTCGTGAGACCCAGTTTCAAAATCATAAAAAATAGGGCCGGGGGCGTAGCGCGGAGGTAGAATGCCCCTGCATTCAATCCCCGGTACCGCAAAAAAAAAAAAAAAAAAAAAAAAAGATAGAGTACAACGTCAGTCAACTCAAACTGTGAACAGGCCACATGTGGCTAAAGTGTTGGTTTTTGATATTCAGCTCCAGTTGTTGGGGGTGGCTGGCTCAGGGTGTGGCATGAGGGCAACTAGGCCCCTCATGCCTTGGATGGAAGCTCAACCTTTCTTCCTATGGGAGGTGGAATTCTTGGGACCCTGGCCCTCTCTGCCCACCCCTGCCCCACCCTCGCTTCAGGACTCCCCATAGACATGTCATCGCTACACCCCCAGCTAAATAGAGAGTGTGACCGAGGAAAGGAGGGAAGCGCCACTTCAGTACCCTGCAGGGGTCAGAGCCAAAGGGGTGCAGGCCCGCGAGGGCAGCGGAGGGGTGCCTTCCACAAGTTCCAGGAGGAGAACACCTGCTGCCCTCCATGGCCGTGCTGACAGGCGGGCTGTGCAGCCTGTCAGCCACAGAGCTCTCGGACCAGGCTGGCGTAGCTGTGAGGAGAAGATGAGGCTGGCAAAAACATGGGTGCCTTGTGGCAGAGCCGTGGGCAAGAGGCCTAGAGAGCCCCACGTTGTCTGTTTGCTGGGCAGACAGAGACTTGCTGCTGTGTTGAAATGGAAAAGATGACTGAAGATGGGTGACGAAGCAGATGCCAACCCTCAGCCCACATCTGGGTGCAGAAATGTGTCCTGCTGTGACCAAGGCCAGGCCCCATGGTCAGAAGACATTTCTGTTTTCTTTCATTTTGCTTATTTTTTTTACTTGTTTTTAATTTTTCTTATTGTTTTATGAATCTTTTCTTATATTGAAGACATTAGATTTTTACTTTTTTTTTGGAACTAGGAATTGAACCCAGGGGCATTCTACCCCCCCAAGCCATACCCCCAGCCCTTTTTATTATTTATTTTGAAACAGGGTCTTGCTAAGTTGCTGAGGGTCTTGCTAAATTGCTGAAGCTGGCTTTGAACCTGCGATCCTCCTGTCTCAGTCTTCCATGTATTGGGATTACAGGTGTGAGCTCCCCTAGGATTCTGCTTGTGTTTTGTTTTTCAAATACAAAAGGAACCATGAAGTTTATGATTAAAAAGCAGGCTATGCTCTGCCCTTCTTTCCAGATGTTGCCCCATGGACCATTTAAGGCTATTTCTCAATGTAATTAACACCATGTTTTTAAGAATAGTTTGCATTTCATCATTTTATGAATGAAGACTTCTGTCAAAAGACAACATTACAACACAGTTGGCTATGGATTTGTTGGCTTCATTTGCATCTGATGAGCAGGCAGCCTCCCTTAGGGATGGACAGAGCTGCAGATGCCAGCAGGGGTCTGTGAGGTGGAAACAGGAGGAAGGGTTAGTACCTGGTTGCTTCAGGTCACTATGTCCTGAGGGCTAATGCAGAGGGGAATTCCTTGTCCTGGGCTGCATACAGTCTGCCTGAGGCATGGCTGCCCTCTCTCCTGATTTCAGCCAGTACAGTGGCCTGGGGCTTAGCAGGCCCCACTTGGATTTGGTCTCTAGGGCCCAGGGCAGGAGAGCAGTGCAAACCCATGGCCTTCTGTCAGACTTACTGAATAATTCTGTAGAGACGAATCTCTTTAGAGACCTGTGTAGCGATCCTGGACACAGTGGTGTGTGTGTGTGTGTGTGTGATCCCGGACGCAGCATATCTGGGTTGTCTGTATGGCCTAACCTGGTCTCTGGTGGTCTTTCTTGGTGGATGGGGCATGGGGACACAGCTCCTCCTGTTTGGCTGCCCGGCTCTGGCTCTAGGAGCTCTGTGGGGGCACCTTCTCCAGCCCTTTCCACTCAGATACTCTGCACCTTGGTGACGCTGGCCCGTGAAACCCTCTGCGTGTGCAGAGGTAAGACGCATGCTCTGCTGGGGCAGTCATGCCACATCAGGACATTTTGGTCAACCTGGGCCAACTGCACTAATGGAATCCCACGAGATGATGACAAGCGGAAGGGTTCCTGTCACCTAGTGACATGGCAGCCACTGAACCATGCTAGCGCAGTGCACTCATGCTTGCGATGCTGGCAGGAGCAAACCTGCGGGCTCTAGAAGCCCGCACACAGCGAGGTCCAGCTGTGGCACTTGATACATGGCTATGTTGCTGGTGTAAGCAATCACCATACTGCACCTTTTCCATTGTTGTGGAGTGTTCACCATGCCCTGGGGCAGTAGTCTGTGCCACATAGATGGTGTGTAATGGGCCAGACTGTCTTGGTTCCAGTCAGCATCCCATGATGTCCGATGGCAGCAAAGCCGCCTGACGATGCAGCTCCTCATCACTGACACCTGGCTTATTGGAAAAGAAAACAGATCCATCGATTTACTACATCAGGAGAAACTTGACTTTTCTCTTAATCTTTTATTAGGTTCAGGGAGCAAGTTTCCGAGGTTGGAAAGAAGTAACTTCAATGTTTAATAAAGATGACGAACAACACCTGCTTGAAAGATGTAAATCTCCTAAGTCCAAAGGGTAAGTCATGAATGTGGATGCATGGCTGCAGACTGCCCAGGCCTGCAGACCCCCACCTCTGCCCCATGAGCATGCAGAGGGCCTGCAGTTTTTGCATAAACAAAAGAAAGTAAAATGTAAAAGGTCATGAGGGTAACCATACACATTTTGAAACGTTATATAAAAGTAGAACAGAATTATAAATTGAATTTACTAGCCTTAAGGTAAAATAGCCATGCTTAAAATTTTAAGCACTTTCAGAACATAAAAAAAGCACGATTAACACAAAGAATCGATTGGGTAAACCCTACAAGATTTTAGAAACCTAAAGAGATTTAAACTGGACATATATATTGCTACTGCTTTATTATACTAGACTGTTAAAATCTACATTTAAAGTTGCAAATGTAAACTCGTGGACTGGCTGACAGATTCACCGCCCACAAGGCTGCTCCATGTTGGCATGAGCTGCTCACAGGCTGCCTGAGGTGAATGTGTCTCAGCCAGCCCTCAGCAGCATCCTGTGACGTGCACCAGGCCCTGCTGTGCTCTGGTGGAGCGAGGACACCTGGACACTTGGTCCATGGAGGACAGTGTATTGGCCCTGGCTGGACTGCTGATGCCGGGAGGTCTAATGCGTGTTCCGGACAGTATCCCTGGGTGATGCTCACGGACGGTCTGCAGCAAGCACACCTGCTCTGCCTCGTTTATTTCCTTTAGTAGGAAGTGTTCTGAACACTAATTTTTGTGGAGTAAAGTACCTACTTTTGTTGAGTAAAGTGCTTGAGACTGACTTGCTACATGATTAACCCTTTTAAAGACTCACTTGATAAGCAGAGTGAGCCCTTATTTCCTGATCTGGACCCTGGGTTTTCCTGTCTGCTCCAGGCCTGAGCACTCCCTTCACCGCCTGTTCACTTTTGTAACAATACCTTTGATTCATGTCTGAGGAGTCCTTTACCTTCATTAGCAATGAATAGTGACTAGTTTTTTCGTATTTTCCTTGTTAATTTTATTTAAAACTCTTACACATAAGTCTGTGTTAACTTTCTAAGCACTTTAGAATTACTAGGAAAGAAAATGAAATGACCACTTGTAAGATCATTGGGTCACCAACATTTAACTTCTTCATCTCCTGCAGATCTAACTTACGCTTGAAAGAAGAGCTGAGGTCAGAAAAGAAATCTGGATTTTGGGACAATTTAGTTTTAAAACAGAATACACAGTCTAAAAAACCGGATGAGATTGAAGGCTGGGAGCCTCCAAAACTTGCTCTGGAAGATGTGGCAGCTGAGGTGGGGGACACCTCAAGTGGCTCCCAGCCCTGGCCAGGCTGGGAGGATGACACCAAGGGCTCCAGCAAGTACACCAGCCTGGCTAACTCAGCGCACGGCTCCCGGTGGAGCCTCAGGTCGGCGGGGAGGCTGGTCAGCATCAGACGGCAGAGCAAGGGCCACCTGACGGACGCTCAGGAGGAGGTGGAGTGACAGGAGGCTGTGTTGCTGGGCGTGGGCCTCCTGCCCTTGCTTAGGCCTTCAGGGTTGCTGGGCATGTGGCCGGCTGCCAGCACCCTGCTAAATTGTTGAGTCCTCCCATATTAAAGACAGGAATCTATCGAGTGCCTGTGTTCCACACCCACTGACCCCACACTGTGGCTCTTTGGTGAATATGTGCAGGGTCTGCATTTGGTTGCCTTATTGCAGAAATGTCCACCCATGCAGTCCATGTTTGCTGAAACTGGGCGTGTGTATTTTTGATGCTGTCCCATAGATACCAGTGATGATTTGCAGTCTGTCACGAAGCATTTCCATGAGACCCTCTGGCCCCCATCACAGCTGTCTTGGGACCCTGCACCTTTCCTTTGCATGTGACACAAACATGGGCTGTGGCTAGCCCATGGCAGCCCTGCCACCTCTTGTCACCAAGAGCCTGTGGTCCAGGGGACAGGAGGAGTCTCCCAAAGGTCTTACTAAATTAAAAAATATGTGAACAAACCAAATACTAGAAGAGCAAAGGTTCTATGTGAGTGTGAAGTGTGTTGGTCCACTGGTGTTGGAGGGACAGCCCCCAGTGTGCGCTTGGGTGGCAGCAGTGGCTCTATTTGGGATTTTTACTTCTCCTGAACCTTTTTTTTTTTTTTTTGCAGTGCTGGGGATGGAACCCAGAGCCTTGTGCACGCTAGGCCAGCACTCTACCACTGAGCTACACTCCTAGCCCTCTCCTGAACTTTTAAATATTGATTTTTATTTTCTTCAAAAATTTTGCTCTCTTTTTTAGTACATTTATTAAAGAGACACTATAAAGTGAGGCTAAATTTTAGCCATTTGATAATCTTAATTTTGTTTGGAAAACATTAACCTGCTCATTTTAGAGTTAAAACTATATATAAGACACTAAAGTGCCTCTTTTCTATTTTCCCCAGGTGTTCAGTGTTCCAAAATGAGATACTTACTGTGATTGATGTTAGATCTGTAAGAAGCTGTTTTCCCACAGTAGCTTCTGGCTACTTCAACAGCATCTCACTCTGCCTGTCTCTCTAGGCCTGCTGATGGCCCTCGGCACTCTGACCTTGTGTCAATGTGGTGGTCATGTGTCTGGCAGGGTGGCTCTTAGCTTCAGGTGGTACAGATAGCTACCTTAGGTAAAAGTGGTTAGGCTAGGCTAGGTATATTTTTGTTTTGATTAAAAACAAAAGCCTCCTGTTACACTGTACATTCCCTTCCTCAGAAAAGCAAAACAAAACCACCAACCCTGTCCTTGTTTCTCAATGTATACTTCTGTGCTGTTCAATGTACCTGGATGTTTCATTTAGTGCTTCTGTGGATTACTGTGTCTCATGGTTGAGCATATCGTAGTATATGAGCATTGGTCTAATATTCTTAATACAACAAATTTACTTGATCTGTCCATCTATCCATCTGTCATCTATAGCTTGCCTTTTTTCCTTCCTTCCATCCACCCATCCTTCCTTCCATCCATCCATGCCTACATCCACCCATCCATTCATCTCTCTTTAAAATAGAACAAGAAGTTTACTCACTGAGCCTTGAAAGGGGAACATGCTTTAAATGGTGTTCAAATAAAAATTCATTTGTTAGAACCTTGAAACTGTGATACTCTGGAGATTTTCTTGATAATTCAGAGGATAGTGTTAATTTTTAGTATAGTAACTGAGATAGAAAATTGTAGGCACCCTCAGGTAAATGGCTGGGTGTGTGGGCTGCAGCCCTGTCCTCCCAGAAGGAGCACCTGCTTGGGCTTGGAGAGGGAGTGTGCACAGTGTGTGAGACTGGGGGCTGTATGTGTATAGGGATATGGGTCCTGGGAGCCCAGGCCACTGCACCTGTGTGCTTCTGTGTCAGGATGATAAGTGCCTGCAGCGCCCTGCTGGCCAGTGGAGGGGTCCTTTCTCTGTCCTTTCTGAAAAGTGAAGATGAAGCCAGACTGGGATAGGCATGTGCGCTGTAAATGGAATTTTTCTTTTCTACAAAGATTAATGAAAATGACTTTTTCTTATGTATTTGATTAAAGTAATGGTGTTTGTGTAAATACTTACTGGTATGTTTGGTTGTCTTTTTTGGGGGTGCCTTTCTTGAAAAAAGGACTCACCAAAGCGATGAGTTGTGTTCACACACAGCTAGTAGATGTGATGTGAGAGCTGAGAGCCCATCCATGGTTTCCGCGTTCCAAGGTTTCTAACAGGAATGTGCCTGGCTTCAATGAGGGCAGGGTCTTCCTCTGCTGAGGTTTTAAAAATAAAAACAGTTTCTGTCTCCTTCCCTATCCATTTGCAAGATTCCTGGCATCTGCTTCCAGCGACTTTCCTCCCTCACCTAGAGTTAGTGGTACCCCCCTAGCCCTGAGAACCTCATTTCGAGATGTAGATCACACACGTGCCTTTTCATAAGTAAATGAACAATTCAAACTAGGCTGTGAGCTGAGTCTTGCTGTGAGTGATCAAGCACTCAGCACTGCACCCCCCCACACAAGAGCAGCTCAGGGCAGCTGCACACTGGGTCAGTTTCTGGCTTTACTGTTGTGATTTAACAAATTAGGTCTTTAAGCAAGTTTTTACCTTCAGCATCCAGTTGAGGAACATGAATATTTTTACTGAACCATTTTACCTTTTGAAAACGTGACGATGCCTTGGGAACAAGTCCTTTTTAAAAGACAGTGGCTTCTTCTAGAACGTGATGGACTCCCATAGGAACTGGACATCCTGAGCTTCCACCTGTGTCTTTGGGTGTGGACGCTCTGGGAGGAGGCACAGAGCTGCGCCTGCCCCTCTTCAGACCTGTGTGCTGGGCAGTCCCTTTCCTGGCCTTTCTTTACTGCTCCCGCTCCCTCCTCACCTTCTCTCTGGCCCTTGGACTGCTCCTTGGCCAGCAGCACCTGAGGCTCCTGGGGCTGTCTCAGGCTTCACTGTTGTCTCCTGGCTGTCCTCACAGCCCAAGGGACTGTTTCTGGCCTCCCTCACTTTCTCAGTTTGCTTCTAGCCATTTATGGTATGGATGTTTTGGTCATTCCTCAACTAACATTTGATTGCCTGAACAACCAAAAGACCAGCAGCAGAGCACTGAAGAGAGAAGCTGGCAAAGATGGGCTTTCCAGTTCTGAGATAGCTTTTAAAAAACTGATCAAAAAGTCCTGTTTAAAGAGTGCTGAGGATGAACCACTAGAGCTTGTTTCAGGCCATGCCCAAGCTGCTGAGGAACAAGTGCCCTCCCCCTCCAGTGAGAGCTGAGCTCCCCACCCTGCCAGTCCAGTATCAGTTCTGGGGATCCAAATCACAGTGTGAGGATTCTGCTCCCAGCCACGGGGATGTAATTCCAAGGCCAATGTTAATGATACTGGAGCTGAGATGCTGAAAGTGCTAGACAGGATGAGAGTGTGCTCGATTCATTTCAGGTAAGTGATCATATTCTAGTTCTTTAAAACCTAACAAGCACAGCCACGTGCTTTCTATTGAGTGATTATCCAGTGAGCAGCCCTCTCCTGTCTTCATGGAGCCTCCAGCATCTGTGAATTGCTGGCAGTCCCTGGGACCCAATTCTGCCCTGCGCTGGCCTCAGGACTTGCTAGCCCTTAGGGGCATGTCTGCTATCTAAGCACCTTGAAATTTACCTGCAAAGACTCCTGTTGAGGCAAAACTCACCTTTTAGCAATAGGAAAGTGATGAAGCAGTTCTTGCTAGTTGTTTTAAAGTGTAAAGTTTCTGCTGAAAGATTTGAGCTTTGTTAGAAATGGAGCTGAAAGGGCACCTTGTGGTGCTCAGGCTGCTCAGCCTGGTCCTCTCAACACTGACTAGGGCCCAGCTGCAAGGGGTCCGGCAGTGCAACCTTGGGGCTGTTTCTGTGTGTAGAGCAGGGCCTCCTGGAGGGTGGCGAGGAGAACCAGAGCTTGAGGTTGGTGAGGCCGTGAAGCACTGAGCGCTCCCTGGCTTTCCTCACCTGAAATTGGTTTTGATTGATTAGTTCTAACCACGGGGTTTGTCCACTTAAGACCTTTAAGTGATATCAGGTTTGGGTTTGGCGTTCCTGGGGCTGGACACACAGTGGTGCCCTCACAGGTATGTCGGGGTTTGGGTTTGGTGTTCCTGGGGCTGGGTGCACAGCAGTGCCCCTCACTGGTGTGGTGTTAAGAGTTTGGGGTCAGTCAGGCATGGTGGCGCATGCCTGTAATCCCAGTACTTGGGAGGCTGAGACAGGAGGATCACAGGTTCAAGGACAGCCTCAGCAACTTACTGAGACTCTCAGCAACCTAGCGAGACTGTTTCAAAACAAAAACATAAAATGGGCTAGGACTATAGCTTGGAGGTAAAATGCCCCTAGGTCCAATCGCCAGTACCACACACACACGAAAGTTTAGGGTCCCCAGGGCTGGGTGCACAGCGGTGCTCCTCACTGGTGTGGTGTTAAGGTTTGGGTCCCTGGGGCTAGGCATATGGTGGCGCTCCTCACTGGTATGGTGTGTTGGGGTTTGGCGTCCCCAGGGCTGGGCGCATGGTGGTGCTCTTCACTGGTATGGTATGTTGGGGTTTGGAGTCCCCGGGGATGGGCGCATGGTGGTGCCCCTCGTTGGTGTGGTGTGTTAGGGTTTGGGGTCCCCAGGGCTGGGTGCACAGCGGCACCCCTCATCGGTGTGGTATGTTGGTTGAAGCATCGATGGTGTGCAGATGGTGTGATTCTGTCGAGGGCTGGAGGCCATGGGGTGGACAGGCCCTGCCATTGGAGCTGGTTTCGAGGTTCTCTGTCGCTCACCAGGCTCATGCTGATGGCCCTGCAGATGAAGCTTCTCTGATGGTATTCAGTGACTTTGGAGCTACATGAGGTGGGTGCTCTCAGTTACCTTGTTCAGAATCCCCTGTGGAGTTGTCCTCCTCTGTAACTGTGCTTTTTTTTTTTTGTCATTATGCTTATCCACTTTCAAGAGATCAGTGTTTGCATCTCTATTGAACCCCCACCAGCCCCAAGAGGACAGGGTGCCATGTTGTGTGTGGTGTGGGTGAGCCTCAGGCAGCTTCCCCCACCCCCACCCTGTGATGAGGACCCATCCTGGCCTTAGTCTCAACCAAGAGGGCTGGTTTTCCATGCACACCGGGACAGTGATGCTGCCCATCCCTAAGGTTGGTTGTGAGTGACGACAACCCCAGACTCGTGGGTGTTTGCTCCTGCTACTGGGTATGTGCAGGTCAGCCTGGGGGCCTGGCTCATCTCTGGACCTTCACGTGGCAGAGCTGGGACTGGTGTGGCATTCTGCTCACAGCTCTCAGTGTCTCTTCAGTGGCTTCCGGGTTGTGCTACTGTCAGATCTCATGCAGCGAATGAGATGCTGCATCATCTTGATAGGTGCTCAGTGGCTATGGGACATGCAGATGCCCCACTTAAAAGCTCAGCATAGATGCTGTTTTTCTGATTTCATTCTTTATACTGGGAAGACCACTCAGGAAAAGCTCTAACCAAGCACATGGTCAGCATGTGGGTGTGCTGGGTGCTTGGATGCGTCCCTTCCTGCCCTTCTGCCCTAGCTCCTGTCATCCTAGATAACTCTCCTTAAATGGCCCTACCTGGAGACAGGCTCATGTGAGATGTTTTGTTTTTGGTATTAGGGATTGAACCCAGGGGTGTTCTACCTCTGAGCCACACACCCAATCCTATTTTATTTTTTATTTTGAAATAGGGTCTCACTAGGTTGCTGAGGGTCTCACTAAATTGCTGAGACTGGCCTCAAACCTGCGATCCTCTTGTCTCACACTCCCAAATACTGGGATTACAGATGTGTGCTACCACACCTTGCTCACATGAGCTCTGGAAAGAGAAGAAACACAACAGGAAGAGGTGCTTACTGGGGAGACTGCTTATCAAAGGTCACAATATAGGGCTAGTGTGTGACAGAGGTTCTCCCCCAGCCTCCTCTAACACTTCATTGACAGTGTCTGCACTGATCACTTTTCTCCAGGTGCCACCAGGAGGCTGCTATACCCCCAGCCCTTTTTATTTAGAAAGAGGGTCTTACTCATTTGCTGAGGGTCTTGCTAAGTTGCTGAGGCTGGCCTCAAACCTGTGATCCTCCTGTTTCAGCCTCCCCAGTACTGGGATTACAGGTGTACACCACTGCACCTAGTTGCCTGTTTGGTTTTAATGACGGAGAGGATTTACTTATTCATGTCCACGTCTCAGGTTTGTGAGCAACTTCATGCCCTTTTTTTCCAGTATTAGAGGAAAAGCAGAAACAGATCAACTATTGTCAAGAGCGATTACTGTGCAACAGAACACTGTAGAATGAGAGTATCTGGTTACCCATTTACAAGGAATCTGCACCTGAGCTCAGTGTTTCTGTGAGTCTGCAATGGTCCCTCCTGAGCGCTTGGCTGTGCAAATGTCATCCCTGGCAGCCTGGGCTTCTGGAAAGTTCCTCCTGATGGCTGAGATCTAAATGGGGCTGGTCTTGTGTTGTCTCTGAAAACGTTCAGTTTTTGTGCTGTTGGCAGCCCTAGCTGGCTGCAGATAATGGGGCCAGGTCCTGGGAGGGCCAGGCAGGGAGTTGGGGGGATGCCAGGGCCTCTGGGTCAAGACAGTGGATGGGAGTTTATCTACATCCTCAAAACCCTGTACTCTGATTTCTCTATGTTGGCTACTGAGAACATAAAATTTGACACAGGATTGATAATAGCCACTATTTTCTTTGAGATCTGTATGGTTAAAATACCAGCTGGTCTGATGTAGCTAGCACATTGGTATTTGGTGGCCTCCAATGGGGGACTTTGCTGCCACACTGTCACTCATGTTATCCTGGTGGACATGTCGCCATCAGAGTCGAGAGGAACCCTTCCTACTTTTCTCAAATCCAGAGTCTGAGGAAGCATAGCCAACCACATGGTAAATAATATATTTTAATTATGCTAAGACAAAGGTATTAAGGGATGACTTTTACCTGTATTTTTAAATCTTTCTGGAAAGTATTGAAAGATAAATTAGAAAAGAATACAGAAAATTAATAAGCACTGTGTGTGTACAACTTGGGGTGTTTTCCAAATGTGCCACTCATTATTTAAATGGTTCCACATTCCACACGAGCTCATGAAGTAGTCACAGGAAGCTGGGAGAGTCTCTGGCTCCAACGCCATGTTAGGACGTGGCCAGCCTCCGTTCTTTATCTGTGTGTCCTTGCGCTGGCCTCCACTGCATTGAGGTCAAACGTATTACCCACCCAGATCAAAAAGCACCAGCTCAGGAGGCTCGGGCACCAAGCACTCTCCAGGCAGGCCAGGCAGGGTCCATCTCTGGATCATACTGTCACCACAAGGACTTTGGGAAGATGGCATAGTTCCACGTCTGGGCTTCTTGCCTGGTGGAAAGCCTTATGAGGTCTGGGCTCCATCTATTTCAGTTTCACTTTTTGCCTGTGCATAAAACTCACCCCTTGACGACCCTGTCCTTCTCCTCCCTCCCCAAGTTAAGCTAGGGGCCCTCCAAAACTGTTGACCAATTTTAAATTTAGACAACAACCAGCCATGTGTGGTGGCACATGCCTGTAATCCGAGTACTTGGGAGGCTGAGAAAGGAGGATCACAGGTTTGAGCCCACCCTCAGCAATTTAGCAAGACCCTCAGTAAATTAGTGAGACTGGGTTTCAAAATCAAAACAAAAAGGGGTGTAGCTCAGAGGTAGGATGCGCCTGGGTTCAATTCCAGTACCACAAATAAATAAATTAATTAAATTACTCAATTAATTTAGACAACAATCTGGAATGGTAAAATGACAAAGTAGTCAGAAGATAACATCAAGGTACTGTTTTCTGATCGAGTTAACATATCTCATTTCCTGAAGGGGAAATCTCTAGCTCAAACAGCTTTTTTTGAGGATCCAACTCGATTTTCTGCAAAAAAAAAATTTAGCCCCAAACAAACCACTCTAAGTACTAAAGCTATTAAAGTTAAGTAAGACCACTTGAAAATAACTTGATACTTAGAGAAGATGACAAAAGTTGTGTCCAGCATGTCTGTCTTTCTGAAGGGAGCCCCCGGCTCTGGCACCTCCACGCCCATGTGGGGACATGTGCTTCCTCCTGTCCCCTCCCTTTCCACACCTGCCTGTGGCCCTTCCTGTTGCTTGTTGGGCACTGGGCCCGCTCTGCCACCTTATGGAGAATAGAAGTGAGGCTGGAGAACAAACCCACAGGCGGCAGCAGTGGACTTGCTAGGTGTCAGCGATGCTGGCAGGTAAGCTGCACTGGAGAAGGCTCAGGTGGGCAGCAGGGCCCTTCATGGAGGCCTTGGCTGAGGGCTGTGCAAAGCGTTCTGGGGGAAGAAATTGTCACCTAAGCCTGGCACATGTGGGGGACTGCTTCAGTGACAGGCACAGCAGTCTGAAGTAGTGTGTGACCACGACGCCCCCAGACCTGACCTCGGTAGAGCACACACCATTCCCAGGTGCACACAGGACAGTTTCCAGGACAGACGATATGTGAAGCCAAAGAATGGAATAATAAAAATGTTCTGGTCACAGTAGGATGAAACCAGAAATCAACAGCAGAAAAAAAAAAGTGAAAGAAGTCCACAAATATGTGAAAATTAGACAGCACACTTAACCAATGGGTCAAAGAAGAAATTACAAATGAAGATGAAAACATAACATACCAAAACTTATGGGATGTAGCAAAAGCAGTGGTAAGAAGGAAATTTATAGCTGTAAACAGATTTAAAAAAAGATCGCAAATCAACAACCTAGATTTATACCTTAAAGAACTAGAAAAAAGCATAAGCAACCCAAAACTAGAAGAATGGAGGAAATAATAAAGACGAGAGCAGAGATCAACAATATAGAATAGAAAAGCAACAGATAATAAAATCAAGAGGTGGTTTGAAGGTGAATAAAACTAACAAATGTCTGGCCAGATTGACTAAGAAAAAGATGACCTGGGTAATCAAGCAACTACACAAATAAAAGGATCACAGAGCACTATGGGGAACTGCACATGAACAGACCCCAGAGCCTGGGTGAACTGGACACATCCCTAAGACACAACCTGCCAGACAGAGCCAGGAGGAAACAAACCTGAGCAGCCCTGACGTGAGGGGCCCAACTTGCAGCAAGAGCCTCCTAGCAAGAAAAGCCTGGGCCAGATGGCTTCCCGCAAATCTGCCAAACACTTAAAGAATTAAACTAATCCTCCTCACTTTCCTCAAAACCTGGAGAAGTATTTCCAAATTCACTCTGAGGCCAGCATTATTCCAATGCCCAAATCAGACAAAGACATGACAAGAAAACCATACAGTAATATCCTGATGAAGTTTCTCTATCAATATTCAATGAAATACTAGCAAACAGAATTCAATGGCACATTTGAAAGGATTATAAGTCACACCACGTGGGATTTATCCCTGGCATGCAAGGACATGTCAACATGACCAAATCAGTACACGTGACACACCACATTAACAGAGTGAAGAAAAACAAACCATGTGATCATCTCAGTGGAGGCAGAAAAAGCATCTGGTAAGATCTCACACCCTTTCACGGTAAAAACCCTCCATAAACTAGGAATAGGAGAAAACTATCTCAATATCATAAGGCTGTGTAAGAAGCCCACAACCAGCATCATACTCAATGGAAAAGGTCTGAGGCTAGAAAGTCACTCTCACTACCTCTACTCAGCACAGCACTACAAGTCTGGGTCAGAGAAGCGAGAGGCAAGAAAAAGGCATTCAGACTGGCATGGTGGTGCACAGTGAGACAGGAGGATTGCAGGTTTGAGACCAGCCTCAGCAATCTGCAAGACTGTTTCAAAAACAACACAAAATAGGGCTGGGGGTGTAGCTCAGAGATAGAATGCCCTCAGGTTCAATCCTGAGTACCACAAAAATAAGTAAATAAATAAAAAATAAAGACATTCAAATTGGAAAAGAAGAAGCAAAGTTATCTGTCTGCAGATAAGGTGATCTCATATGTAGAAAACCTTAAAATCCATACAAAAAAAAAATGAACTAATAAATGTATTCAATAAAGTTGTAAGATACAAAATCAATATGCAAAAATTCATTGCATTTCTATATATTAACAATGAGAAATCCAAGAGGAAATTAAAAATTCCATTTATAACAGTAACAAAAAGAATTAAATACTTAGGAATAAATTCAACCAAGGAGGTGAAAGATTTGTGAAATTATAAAACACTGATGAGAGGATTAAATAAGACACAAAAAAATGGAAAGACCTCCCATGTTCATGAATTGCAAGAATCAATACTGTTAAGATGCCTATGTAACCCAAAGCAATCTACAGATTTAACACAATCCTGATAAAAATTCCATGGCATGTTTTGCAGAAATAGAAAAATCCACGCTGTAATTCATATGGAATCTCAAGAGACCCCCAATAACCAAAACCATCTTTTCCGAAAAAGAACAAAGTTGGAGGTCTCTCACTTTATTTCAAAACTTACTATAAAGCTACAGCCATCAAAACAGTGTGGTACTGACATAAAGAACCAATGGAGTAAGTAGAATAGAGAACCCAGAAATAAACCCTCACAAATACAGTTAAAACCATTCAGTGAAGAAAGTATGCTCTTTTTAACAAATGGTGTGAGGAAAATCACATCTGTGCGCAAAAGAAAGAAGTTGGACCTTTTCTTTATACCATGTATAAACTTAAGATGCATCGAAAATACCTAAATGCAAAACCTGAAACTATAAAACTTGTAAAAGAAAACGGAAAAAGCCTGCTGACACTGGATTTAGCAGTGATTTCTTGGATATGACACCAAAAGCACAGGTAACAAAAGAAAAATAGAGAAACTGGACTACATCAAGAATGAAACTTCTCTGCAAAGGACATAATCAACAGACTGAAAAGACAACCCACAGAATGGGAGAAAATATTTGCAAATCACCTATCTGGTAGGGGATTAATATCCAGGATATATAGAGAACTAGGACTCAAGAACAAAACCACAAAACTTGATTGAATAGATATTTCTCCAAAGAAGATACACAACTGGCCATCAAGTAAATAAGAAGTTCAACATCACTAGTCATTAGGGAAATTAAATCAAAACCACAATGTGCTGGATGTGGCAGTGTACTCAGACTCCCCCACCCCAGGTTCAATTCCCAAAAAAAGAACACAATGATGCACCATCTCACACTCATTAGAATAATTACTATGAAAAATTTTGGAACCTTTGTTCACTGTTGGTGGGGATGTAAAAATGACATGGCCGCTGTGGAAAATAGTCTGGCAATTCCTCAAAAAAACTAAAAATACAATTACCATATGATCTAGCAATCCCACTTTAGGGTATGTGCCCAAAAGAACTGAAAGCAGGGTCTTTGGATAAACAAAATGCTGTAAATTCATCCAGTGGAATATTATTTGCCTTTAAAACATGAAGAAAATACTGACACATGCTATAACATGGATTAACCTTGAGGACACTATGCTAAGTGAAGTAAGTTGGTCACATGGTTCCACACATAGGAGGCCCTGAGAGTCGTGAAGTTAATAGAGAGTAGAATGGTGAGCACCAGCAGCTGAGGGTGGGGATGAAGTTAGTGTATAACTGGGGACAGAATTCCAGCTTGGGAG
Source organism: Glis glis (assembly GCA_004027185.1). Classification (NCBI taxonomy): domain Eukaryota; kingdom Metazoa; phylum Chordata; class Mammalia; order Rodentia; family Gliridae; genus Glis; species Glis glis. Next base: position 55,444 of record PVJS01003428.1, on the reverse strand, counting down.
GAAGAAGAGTTCTGAAGTGGATGGTAGTGATGGCTGCATGACAACGTGAATGTGCTTGGTGCCACAGGCTTGTGTACCTAAGAATGGTTGTGTTTATTTTACTATACTTAAATGTTTTTAAATTGACATCAGAATTGGCTACTAGGTTAAATACTAAAAAGCTGCTTGCTTTCATCTGTGCAAGTTTCTCAAATGATTATCAAAAATATATTTCCATGCAAAAAACAAAAGGGAGGCTGGTTGCCCTTCTGACATAGAGGACCTTACCTTTTCATTGATTATTTAAACAGGAATAACAGGCCCTATGTGGAATCTGCCCACCCCTGGTACTGGTGTAGGAGCTAGTCAAGAGGCAGAGGCAAAGCCTCCTGCTATCTCCCTGGCCTGCTGGCCTCTGCTCCTTCCAATGTCAGTAGACACAAGAAGACCAAGGACAAGACAGTGGGGAGGTTGACAACTTCTCAGGAACCCGCCTGAAGAGACAGCGTGATCCATGTGGGCTCATGTCCATGGAGGTGCTCTGTGGAGTAATGTGTGGCTGGCTCCCTCATCCCTTGTGTGGTGTCAGGTCAAGAGGGCTGCAGGGTGCATGTGTGCAGGTGAGGGCCCGCCCAGCTGCGCAGGTTCCTGCTGGAATCTGAGAGGCAGAGGCCACAGCTGTGTGCACCTTCCTACCAGCTGAGTACCCTTAGTCAAGTCCAGTTCAGTAAACACTGGCATCCTGCTGTTTGGCACATGGGCCCTGTGGGACACTGCTTTCCAAAGCCGAGGGTCTGTTTCCTCTGTGCAGGAGCAGCAGGAATGGATGAAGAGTAGGCCCTGTGAAGATGGAAGCAGTTATACTCAGAGGCCTGCAGGTGGAGAGCAGTGTGGGCACTTGGAATCTGGGCCATCAAAGGTCCCCAATGGCCAGACGAGTGTTGGGCTGTGCTTTCCTTCTCACATTTTCTTCACAACCCTAACCCTGTCACATTGGGTAGCATTGACACTGGATGTGGTAGGGAGTTGGATTGAGAGGCAGCAAGCTTGTATGTGCACAGGCAGGGTAATGAGGAGCCATAGTGCCCTCTGCCTTTCAGAACTGTGTTTCCACAGGCAACACCCCCACTTTAGATAAAGTTGGGCCTTCACGATGAAAAGAAAGCTTTAACCAAGACATTCCTAGGAAAAAATAGCCATATCCTGTTAAAGGCATTGATGAATGAGGCAAAGGAATTTCCAAAAGAGAAGATTGTGACCAAACTGGTAAGGGGAATGTCAACTCTTATGAAGACTCCTAGCAAATGTCTGAAGAATTAAAAAGAAACCTTCGTGAACTCTTTCCAAAACAAACAAACACAAACAAACAAACAAACAAGCTAGAAGAGGAGGAAGCACTTTCCAAGCTCATCCTATAAGGCTGTTTTTACCCTGACACCCAAACCAGATAAAGTCATCACAAGAAATAAAATTATAGAACAGTATCTCTTATGAATACAGATGCAAAACTCAATGAAATACCAGCAAACTGAATCTAACCACTATGTATGAAAAGTATCATACGCCATAACAAAATGGGACTCAGCCCAGGTATGCAAGGCTGGTTCAGCATGACGAAACACAATCAGTACAATAACACCACATTGATGGGACGAAGGACAAAGTCATGTGACTTCCTCAATGTGCAGAAAAAGCATCTGACAAACCCCACTACCTTCCATGATAAAAACAACTCTGCAAACTAGGAATAGGAGGAAACTTCCTCAGCCTGCTCTAGTGCATCCATGAAAAGGATGCAGCTAGCCTCACATGTGACAGTGAAGGCTGAACGCTTTCCTCCTGAGTCAGGAGGTGCTGGAGTGTCTAGCCAGTGAAGTCAGGCAAGAAAAAAGAAAAAAGTAAAGGCATCAGACTGAGAGCAGGAAGTGAAACTGTCTACTTGTAGATGAGAATTGAACCTAGGGGCATTCTACCTCTGAGCTACACACCCTGCCCTATTTTATTTTTTACTTGGAAACTGTCTCCTTTAGTTGTTGAGAGCCTAGCTAAGTTGCTGAGGCTGGTTTTGAATCTGTGCTACTCCTGTCTCAGACTCCCAAGTACTGGGATTATAGGCATATGCCACCACCACCACATGCAGCTGTAGATGACAAGACTCTGTACAAAGCAAACCCTAAGAAATCTACAAAAATATGATTTCAGCAAGACTGCAGGATACAAGATCAAAACACAAAAATCTTATATGAGAGTTTGATTCTAAAAGGAACATTTTAAGGCAAAAATTTGCCTAGTCAGATCCTTAAATATTGTGCATGAAGTGGGCCCAGTTTCTGTACATGTCCCTGAGCAGTCTCTGTGCACCCTGCACATGCAGATACAGTGTGCCATCTGCTATATAGAGATGTGGATGCTTGGCTCTTCTCAAAATAGGTATAGGGAAGTTGCAACTGGGTATCAATACAGACCCCAGCTTCCTGAACACTGGGCAGGCTCCAGGTGGGCCTGGGCTAGTGGGGCTCCCTGGAGCTGGTGTGTGTGTCTGGCACTGCCTGGCCTCAGGCTCTTTGTGTCCTGAGATCTCCGCTTTGTTACAAATAAATGAATCGAGGTTAAGTGCAATCCAGTGAGGATGGCATCACCCACTGGCAGGCCCTCTAAACAGAACCTCTGTTCAGAAATCTCTTCAAATGCATCTGGTGCTACCTGATCTCCCGTGCACCACTGTGGGAGTCTCTGGCACCCTCCACTGACCCATCGGTCTCCTGCCCGCTCACCTGTGTTCCTGATGATCACCTGCTGGGGTGGTCTCACAGTGTGTGGTAAGCAGCACCTCTGCCTGCAGAGACGAGGAATGGAATGGTTGCGCCCTCTCCTTATGGGATTAGTCTCATTGTTTTTTCTAAGAGGAATTGCTCAATTTATACAAATGCAGGTACATGAGATTCCTCAGCACAGTCAAAAAGTATCATGACAATTAAGAGACCAACAATAATTTTATGAAAATAATTAATACAAAATGATAATGCCCCAAAAGAAAACAGGCAAAGGACACATATAAAACAGGAGGCCAATAACCACACAGAAGAATGATTCCACTTCACACATCCAAGTCTTACTTTTTACTGAAACAGTGCAGAGAGAGAGAGAATCTGCACTGCAGGGAAAGGGACACTCAATATTCTCTGTGTTGGAAAGATGATAACCTGGAAATACAAGTTGAAAGTCTTAAGAGGTGTGTTACTTGTGACCTTGGTCCTATTTCTGTGTCTACAAGGAGAGCGACACACTTCCAGTCACTGCCCTTCACAGTGCACTGGGAGCAGCCTGCAGGCTGTGAGGACAAAGGCCACTCCCCCCATGTGAGGTCATGTAGCCAGAGGAAACCATGTTTTCAAATGATGTTTGAGATGCAGGTAAATGCTTAACGGTAGACAGGATGTTTGTGGTTTAATGAAAAACTTCAGCATAGAATGTGGAGCTGAAAATTCAAATTTTTTTGATGTATATTTACAAATTTGCAAAATCACAAATTTTAACATGCTTAGAAGAGAATTTTTGTTTTTGTTTGGCAGTGCTGGGGATCAAACACAGGGCCTCACACTTGCTAGGCAACATCCCCAGGCATTTTTTTCATTTTGAGACAGGGTCTTGCTAAGTTGCTTAGGCTGGCCTTGAACTTGTGATTCTCCTGTCTCAGCTTCCTGAGTTGCTGGAATTACAGGCATGGCCACCATGCCCAGCAAAAAGAATTGATTCACGTGGGTCTCCTTACCCATTCAGAGATGAAAGCATACAACAATACAGTTTCACACTCAGCTGCTGAAGGACATTTTTTCGTATTTTTAGCAAGCACAATTATCTTTGCATGGTGAAATTAAGGGTGAATTTATTTTCTTTCACATACCTTCATTTTTCAAAATTTTCTAAAATGGACATGCTTTATTTTAAAAATAAAACAATCTTTTAAAGACTTAAATCAATGATATCAAAGTGACTGGCTGATTTTTCAGTAAGATGTACACCTGGTGAAGCTGAATCAATGGAGAAGTGAGTACCACTACCAGTGTAGGCAGCGTGTGCACCAGGGCAGTGTGGCCCTCTCTGCAGAGCCTCGTCCTCAGCCTGGCTCCACAGCAGGGTGTCCAGGAGCAGAGGCCGACCTTGTTGGCTCGGACAGTCTGTAGAGTTCACACTCTGCTCGATGACACCTAAAAGGAGCATGCCGTCTTGTACGCATGCCGTCTTGTATTCAAAGAGGACTCATGTGGGCACAGCCAATGCAGTTGAGAAAATACACTGTGCAGAATATTTATTTTTCTTAAAATGTATTTACAAGGATCAATTGTCTTGTCCTCCATCCCAATCACCATAAGATGGGAAATAATAATTTGACAATTAAGAAGCATATTTGTTTGTATCAATTCAGCACAGAATGTGGAGCTGAAAATCCAAAATCTTTTTTGATCTATATTTATAAATATACAAAATTGCAAATTTTAATATATATAGAAGAAAAGAAGGCTTAGAGAAAGAAGTAGAAATGATTTACTTGGGTCTCCTGACTCCTTCAAAGATGGAAATGTATAAGAGTACATTTCTACACACAGCCACCGAGTGTCAGTTTTTCATGTTCTTTCTGGAAGCATGGGTCTCAGAGACACTGCCAGTCACAGACCCGTCATCACATTTGGTCACAAAGAACACTTACCACCAGCTAAGTACAGAAAGCACAATGAACAACCTCCCAGGGACAGAGCAGGTGAGGGCTCTCTTTAAAATTTGAAGAGGTCGATGAAATGCTGTGGAGACACGGGCATGAAGCAGCTGTCTGGGTCAGCAGCGGTGCAGGGGTGTCCCGAGTCCTGCGAGGAGGGGAAGCTGGTCAGGATGCATGCTGCCACCATGGGCCACATTTACAGTGGGAAGTCACCATAACTTGGTGAAATGGGCCCCGCCCCCACCTCAACAGTGCATGTGTGCAGAATAACTTGGCTGAGAATTACCACGACAGCGGTGACCCCAGCACTTCCACAGGAGACTGAGAGATTTCTGCATGAATGAGAGGAGCAGCCACCAGTACAGGAGATTGCTGGTCTCTGCCTCTGTGGCCTACCCTTCAGGTCCTCACTGACCTAGCTGCTCTGGGTCCTCCACCCGACACAGGTCAGGGGAGTGTGCAGTGAAGCTCCTGCACAAACAGGGCAGAAGAGACCCCTGGGAGAGATGGTGCAGCAGGTGCAAGGAGCTGGCAGTGCACACAGCTGAGAAACCAGAACTATACTCAATAGAAGTGAGAAAAGAAAATCTATAGAAAACCTGACACCATCTCCAGAGGCTGTGCATGGCCTCTGCACCCAGCCTGGGACCCCTGTGGCACATGTGTGGTGTCTGCTTTCTGCATGGAGCTCTCACAGTGAGGCTGCATCTTCCAGGGAGAGCTGGTCTAAGTGAGGCTGTGGCCAGGGAGGTTGAGGGTCATGGCTGGAGGTATGACTCGTGTGGGGACATGGAAATACCTTGAAGAGCCAAGCAAGGTGGTAGTCCTGAGATCGTGCAGAAAGAATCAGCAAGGAAGGCAGCAAAGGGAGGAAGAAGGAAAAATGAGGATCAGAAAGAGCCAGACCTCGTTAGCATTTAGGGTTGATGCATATTTATGCAAATAACTGAAAACATCAGGTAACTAAATGTAGGCAATACAAAATATTATGAAAAGTAAGACAGGTACCAACAGATACCCAAAATCCCATACGACTTGAAGACAATCTTAGGACAATGAGAAATATTTCCATTTCAAGTCTGTCAAACTGACAACTCATGAGGCCTTGGTGCTAAATAATCTTCAGATCTGTTCACTTAAAAATCCATAAAGCAGAGCCGGGCGTGGTGGCGCACGCTTGTAATCCCAGTACTTTGGGAGGTGGAGACCGGAGGATCCGGGTTCGCGGCCAGCCTCAGCTCTCTCGCTCTCTCTCTCTCTCCTTGTCTCTCTCTCTCTCTCTCTCCTTAGTGAGGTCCTCCGCAACTTCGTGAGACCCGGTTTCAAAATAAAGTATAAAAAATAGGGCCGGG
>PVJS01003428.1:32655-49296 GCA_004027185.1 Glis glis | reverse complement strand
AAATCCATAAAGCAATACTGGTATTTCCATGTATAGTTTATCCTACAAAAATAAAAAAAAATGTAACAGTGTTTTTGGAGAAAATCCTTTGTTCTTCCTTCTTCCTGAAGGTCTATTCTGTGCTAAATATTGTGTCATGAACTTGAACCACATGTGCACCGCAGCCATGTGCCCAGTCTCTACCTGACACCCGTGTCCCTCAGGGATGACCATCACCATCCACTGCTCCCCACCACCCCAAGCCTGTGGTCCTGCTTTTGCCCTAGGTGGAGGGCTCTGCCTTCTCCCTGCTCAGGAGTCAATCCTGCCCATATGGAAATGGTTCACCGGAGAACAGGTGCTGGATGGGTCTGGGGGCTCTTCTTCATCTGAAGTTCTGGCCACAACTCTGCTACTGGTTCCCATTGGGCCTGCAGGGTCACCATCATATTTCAGGAAGCTTAAGCAGCATGTTCTTATACTACTTAATAACGCAGAAGCTAAGGAGAAAGTAAGCGCTTCTTTGTTAGTTACTTGGCGTATAAAGGAGAGCTCCAATATTCTTAGTTTTCTAAGAAAAATATTGACTATCACATACAAAAACTGAAAGTCTTTTATCCCATAAATAGTATTTTCCTCTATAAAAGTACCATTCCTTTAAATATGTATATAGTATAAAATAATCTGCTCAGGACAAAAAAAAAAAAATAAAAGCAACTTGTACGGGACGCTTTCACTCAAACTGGACTCAGTCACCTGCTCTGAACATGTGGCAGGAGCCCTGTCCTCGTGCTCTCAGCGGTAGGAGTGACTCGAGCAGCTGGAGCACCAGACTTGGAGGAAGGCTGAATGAACTTGGCTCCCGCCAAGTCAGGTGGCAGGGCGGGCTGTGAGCTGCCTCTACACATGGGACCCTTCTCTCTGTCCACAGGCCGTGGCCTCTGTTTCTGACTGGTGATTGGGGAGAAGGGAACAGAGCCAGGCTCCCTGTTGTGTATCCGGAACCTCACCAAAGACTGGGGATGAATTTGGATACAAGATGTTCCCTGCTTTTGAGATAGCATTTTCAGACACAGCAAAACTGTACTGCTGTTTTTAATTTTGAGAAAGAGGGAAGTCACAGCAAAATATAAAATAGTAAATCAGAAATAACAGACCTTCTAAGTTATTCTTGCTGGAAGCATGGACAACTGTTTATGCTTATTTGTGATATAGTAAATAAAACTATTGAAACAATTCAAGAAAAAATGTCTTTATGATCTCTGCTCAGCTGTGGATCATCATAATAAAAAACCCCACAGTATCATAAATGGAGTTCAAAATGAAAAAACTTAAAAGCAGCTGTCTCTCTCCCAACAATCTAGAGCTCACTTATGGCTCACTGGATAACAAATTCAGATAAATGCAAATCAAAAGACACAATTGGAGGTGATGCTGTTTCCCTCAACTGAGAGAAGCAAAAGCTTCATCTCCCTAGAGGCATAAGTGAAGAGGCAGCTCCCATTCCTGAGAGGGGCTGAGTCTCATCTAGTCTGGACAAAGTTAGACCCACCCCTGGCCCCCGGGGAGCAGCCTGAGCCCAGTAGGGTCAGAGCTGGTCACATACTCAAGGCTTCCATAATTTCAACATCTTTTCCCCAGTGAAGTCTCAACATCAAACATAGCCAAATGTCTGGCAAACCATGGAAATGCATTCCAGGATGAAATAATATTAACATGCTAAGAAAACAAATTATACCACACAGGGTTAGCCTCTGCCTATAGAAAGCATGTTGCTATCAGAGAGAGAGCAAGTGGGCAGTGAGATTTAAATAAATGATTAGAAGTAACAGGGTGAAGGACTTTCAAGTTATTCTCTGGGTATGGAAATTGCTAAAGTTGTTTTTGAGTTTTGCACCAAAAGATTAGCCTTGCTGATAAGCAATGAGAGTCTTGTTTTGATCAACTAAACGAGAAAAGCACAGGTTTATTCTAAAGCCCTGTTTCTTTATGGCCCCTTCACTCTAAGAACTTGGCTTTGGGAAATGAGGCATGTCCTGGCCTCCTAACATACAGAGGGACTGTTTTCAAGAAGGGGTGCCAGAGGCAAAACATGGACAGATGAGGACAGGACTGATTCTTCCTCATGCTACAGAAAAGGGCAGGAGGCACCCAGAGCTCCACCCAGGACGAGATGCTTCCCAGCACACTTCTTATGTGCTGACCTGAAGGAAAGGGAGGAGACGTTCTCATTGGGGAGAGGTGCACAGCATTTAATTTCCAACACTGCTGACTTGAAACACAGGTGTACATTTTCATAACACCTGGTGGGCTATATCATTAACTTTCTCTTCACAGACAGTATATTCTTCATTTTATTCTTACCTTTTCCTTAAAATATAGGTGAATGGTTTCACCTAATTCCAAACCTCAAATTCCAAGAGTACATTTTAAGGCATTACCTTCCAAAAGAGAATGCTGCAGTGCCGACAAAAATGTAAAGTGTCTCCATACTGTTCTTTAGTTGGGTAATATTTCTGAAGGGTAAAATACATCAACTTCCACTCGATATGACCTTTTTCTGAAAGGATCAAATGTCTACAAAACTAAACAAACAAAATTCTGTTCAGAATCAGTTGATTTTGAAGTCATAAAATAAGGTGCAGAACTATATACATACATACATATATATATATATATATATATACTGGGAATTGAACCCAGGGGCATTCTACCTCCAAGCTACACCCCCAGCCCTATTTTATTTTTATTTTGAAACAGGGTCTTAGTAGGTTGATGACAGTCTCACTACTTGCTGAGGCTGTCCTTGAACCTGCAATCCTCCTGTCTCAGCCCCCCAAGTACTGGGATTACAGGCGTGCGCTACCGCGCCCGGCTGAACTTTTTTTTTCAAAGGCAGTTCATGAGACACTCAATTATTTGATGCTAAGCTTACCTGAATTAAATAAAGGACAAGGTAAATAGACTGTGGTGCACTTATATAGTGACACCAAGCAGCTGTGTAACAGGTTTGAAGGGCTCTGGAATGATGTCCATGATGCATTAAGTTAAAATTAGTAACACATCATATATGTAGTGTACAGAACACTCACAACTCAACAGTGAAAAGACAGTCCCATTTAAAAATGAGCAATGGTCCAGCATGGTGGCATATACTTATAAACCCAGTACTTGGGAGGCTGAGACAGGAGGAGCACAGGTTCAAAACCAGCCTCAACAATTTAGTGAGACTCTCAGCAACCTAGCGAGACCCTGTTTCAAAACAAAAAATAAAAAGGGCTAGGGGTATAGCTTGGAGGTAGAGTGTCCCTGGGTTTAATCTTCAGTACCACAAAACAAATAAACAAATAAATAGATAAATAAAATAAATAAAAGCAGACAACGAACTTGATAAGACATTTCTCCCCCAAAGATGCAAATGGCCAATGACCTCATGATGAGGTACCCAATCCCTCAGCCATCAGGGAAGTGGAATGGGGCACCACCAATACCCTGATGATGGCTACAAATGAACAGTCAGACAACAGCAAGAGTTGGGGAGGGTATGGAGAACAGGACCCTCACACACTACTGCTGGGAGTCCAAAACGGTGTAGCCGCTATGGAGAACAGTAGTCTGGCAATTCCTCCAAAGGTCAAACTCAGAGTCACATCTGGCCAGCAATTCCACTCCTCGGAATATACCCAAGAGAAATGAGAATGTGTCCACACACAAACCTGTAGATGAATGCTGACAGCTACAAGCACCATACAGTTGCAAGGTGGAAGCAAAGGAATATCCCCCTGCTGATGAGTGGGTCAACAAAATGTGGAGTATCCACAGAGCAGATTATGACTCAGCCTTAAGAAAGGAGACAGAGTTGCCAGGGCTGGGGGCCTGGGGTTCTTTCGGAGGTAATGACTATGTCCTGAAACCAACTGTAGTGATGGCTGCACCAAGTGGATGGCATCTTAATAAGGGTGCCACCAAAAAATGCTACTAGGGAAGTTTCATGCATATGTTGTATATGTATAAAAGCCTGAAACAAGCAAGCTGCACAGGTCTCGGATAAACATCATTCCTCTTTCATTTGAACAATGATGCCTTCATTTAGGATTGCAGGAGTAGTGAGCATGCTTCGCTTTTTAAAACTGAAAACAATCACTTATGCTCGATCATGGCTTTTGTGGACTTTGGAGATTATGCTGGAGTCAATGAGGAATTGTTTCTAATAAAATATGAAAAGAGGACAGCTTGAAAAATAAAGTTAGTTACAGGCCCAGAGATGCCAATCTCTAGCCTCCGAGCACTGTTGAAACAGTTCCTAGATAGAAATACAAGTATGTGTTGTCTTCTCCTAATTCTGTGCCCACCAACATTCACATAGAGAAACATCCATACTCTCCAAATAACCACATGTGATTTTTCTGATCTCGACTCCACATCCATACAAGGTGCATAAGTAGAGCATGTTTGGTCAGGGGCCCCTCCAAGGTCACTCGAGACTCATCCAAGCTCCACATGTCACTGGGTTTCACTATGAGGGCCTAACCTGTGCTGTGTCCACAGAAGTCATTTCTGATATGCTTGTCTTTTCTTATGGGTCATGGCCCCTGCCCTGTACCTGCCCAACTGTGAGAGTGCACAGTTCCACCCTGCATCTGCACAGTGCTCACTACAACTTAATCAGCTCCCAGACCAATGAGGTGCACGATGTGTCATCTGCCCTCCCCTGCCTTCCTTGGATGAGGAAAGAGCCCTGGCTGAGCAACTCCTGAACATGCACAGGTGTTCCTGAGCACATTGAGAGAGTGGTTCCACAAGTGAGGAAAGAAACCAAGCCTCCTGGAGCCACGAAACTCTTCTAGGATGAACAGACCCTGGGGACTTTGTCACCACAAGTTGGGCCAGAGAACCTGCTTTGGCTGCAGTGCTTGGTTCTGGGCTACTTTCAGAATCATGGTTCTTTTGAGTATGGAAAATAAACCTTGCAATCGACAGAATAGGCCACAGCAACCTCAGTATGATGTGGCTGTTCCTGATGCTGAGAAGTGGAGCCCTGGCCTTTCTCTCTAGCAAGCTGACCATGCTGGTCCCTGGTGGGATGAACTGATCTCTGCATCTGAGAGACACACAGCACACTCACCTGCTTTTCAGCAAAATGGTACTGGCACAGCTTCTTCCAGAGCTGCCTGTCCTCGCTTAGCACATACAAGGTGGGTGTCACCTGGCCCAGAGTGACGATGTCCCACCCATCTGAGAACCGGTACAGGATGTTGCTCAGCATGTGCAAGGGCAGGTCGCTGAGGGTGAGGCCATCATTCACTTGCTGAAAGGGAAACATGGACAGCATCTCATATAGGAAGCAGTGCCTCTGTTCACACTACACTAGAAGAAACGCTTTACAACGTGACCACAAAGGAGCTCTTCCACTATTATGTCTTTTAGCTCTCCATTTGCCTTTTCCAAGGATAAGGAGCTACTCATAAGAAGCTACTCAACTGAGAATGTAGACTCTACTGAGATTTTTGGCAATATAAACACAAAATTATTTGGTTGTGTTTTCAATCCCCTTTTGCCCGTCTCCCAGTGATGACACTGTGCTCTGTCATCTGGGTTTGAGAGGGGACTATAGCAGCTGCAGACTCACATGCTCACACCAGATACACGTGTGGCCTGAATGGTCCTGCAGAAGACCTCCTCCCCTGGCAAGGGAAGTGAGGCAAGTGGAACACATATGACATGTTTACAGGTATCTCAGACCCAGCAGTATAAGCACCCATAGTAAACTGTACCTTGATTTCCAATAAACAACCAAGAAGATAAAGAAAAACTGACTTTTTTTTTCAGGAGAAATTTTCAAAGAGAAACTGGAAGCTCAATAATGATAGAGAGACACTTCCTGTCTCCTGTAGTGAGATATTGCTTTCTGTTCCATCTGGCAATGACATCAGGTGGTAGAGAATTTTTTGATGAGAAGTGATAGGTTTTGATTCCCATATGCACATACAGAAGTAACCAAATTTCTCTGCAGGTATACACACCTATGTAAGTTTCATTAGACTCTCAGAGTTAGGAATTTCTGGAACAGAACTAACTAGGAGGGGGATTTTGTCTGTTCTCATGCCCACTAGGCTGCCTCCTGCTTTGGGGAGCATGAGCATTCAGACTTGAAGTGATCATTAGGGGGGCTGAGAAGGGACTCTTTCTCCTGGGGACTCTGCAATGGCACCCTGCAGGGCTGGTGAGGTGTAGCTCACAGCTCTCAGAGACCTGTGCAGCTCTCAGCTGTCCTTTCTAACCTCTACCTGCTCATGTCACCTTAAAATCGACCATAAGTAAGCAGGAGGCAGCAACCCACCATCTGCCAGCAGCTCATTACGCTAAAGCAGCCTCAGGTCAATTCTGCTGACTTGGTCTGGTATCTTAAAAAGCAGCTGAGTTATTGACATGTAAAGGGCTTTCCATGGTCTCAGCCAACATTCCCAGAAAGGTAAAAATCCTTTGCCCCACTCTTATAACCCCCATCACCGGTGACTCCATGAGGGTGGGACAGGGCACACAGGATTGATACCACAGGCTTCACACAGGTTCAGGACCGCCTCTGCTCTGACGGTGCTGACCAGCAAAGGAGGGGAATTGGGGAGTGTGGTGGGAAAGATTCAAGAACCAGAAGAAAGGCAGCAAGCCGGGTGTGGTGGTGCACACCTGTAATCCCAGTACTTGGGAGGCTGAGACAGGAGGATTGCAGGTTCGAGACTAGCCTCAGCAATTTAGACAGACTCTCAACAACCTAGAGAGACCCTGTTTCAAAACAAAGAATAAAATAGAGCTGGGGGTGTAGCTCAGAGGAAGAATGCCCCTGGGTTCAATTCTCAGTCCCCCCTGCCCCAAAATAAGAAAGGCAGCAAGACCTGAGTGGATGTGGCAGAAGCTAGTGCCTGTGTTGTCACCACTGCTTCCTAATTCCACAGGTTGCCACTGTTAATTTCACCTATTTTCCCTCCTGGGTCAAATGGCAGCACCGTGGCCCAGCCACCCGTATCAGGGGAGACATGCATGAGCATGAGCCATAGCCCCAGGCCTGTGGGATGCACCCAGGCATGCTCAGCCTGCTCACAGCAGTACCTTCTGCAGGCTGTTGCTGCGTGGAGTAGGGCAAGCTGGGATGACATGTACTTCCCTCACCCCTTCCCAGCTCCTGTAAGTGGAAATGAGACCCAGGAGGAGGCATGTTGCACATGGTTGCCCTTTTCTCACTCTTGCACGTGCCACCTAGGCAAAGAGTTCCCTTGCTTTCTTTTTTCTCTCCTTTTTGTGAAAAATGCAGCCCCAACCCTGAAGCTGCTTTGCTATATCCCCACTGGTCTGAGGCTGTCATTAATCAACGTTTCTCTCTAAATAATGCATAGCAGCTAAGCCCTGCCTGGAATGTGCCAGTCAGACCAGAAAAGCTGCTTCCTTGCCTTTCCCAAACAACTCCCTTCCTTCCAGACCCTGATTTAAAACCCTACTGCTGACAACAACACATCTCACTCTCTAACCAGAGGGTGGTCAGCTGAGTGTCAGCCACAACAGGGACTCAAGAGATCTGGGGAATATGGTCTAGCCATTCACATCACAGCAAACTATGTGCCATGTGCAGGAGTCTTACAGGTGGTCTTTTATACTGTGACCCACCTGTCATGGAAAAGGAAACGGAAGAGCTCTGAATACTGGTCATCTCAGGTACAAGAACACAGAATAACCAGTCCAGTGTTTGTGACAAATGTGCTTTAGCTCTTACTGACACTGAATGTCAGATTATTGATGATAACTTCTGATTCTTAATTAGAGAATCAAGACTTTTTGTAAATCTCATATTTAGATAGCAATTAAGCAATTAAATGACCACAAGGCATTCCAAAGTCACCTGAAAATAGCTCCCTTCACATGGAATGTAGGGTGCAGAGATAACAGGTAATTATAACCCTGCAAGAAGGACAACTTGGAGAATCAGCCACTTATACCACTAAGCCATACAATTTATATCGCTAGAATATATATTCAGTTTATTCTTGTTCTTATTATTACTAAAGATAAAAAAGACTATCAAACAGTTTCATCAATGGTGACCAATCATACACAATGGTAAAACAAAAACAAAGCAAGAAGAGGAAAAGATACCAAGCCTGGAGAAGCAACAATTAGATAAAGGGAGAGTAACTGGCAATACAATTTTAGCCTTAATCTACTGAATGTTATTTTAGCCTGAAACATGTAATTTTTTAAAGGTAAATTAGTTTACCATGTAACACATATAGGATTAGCCCTGTTTAATGGTTATCATCCCCATGATCTTTCCAATAACAACTATAAGCCATGGAGGAGTCTTTTGGTCCTATTCTATTTAAAACAATTTAATATTTGTGAAAGGGTTAAAAAAGGTTCAAAAGCTTCGTATATGTTTGGCAGAAGTAATGGCTTTTTAATATAAAAAGTGCAATAATTCATAGAAGAGAAGAAGAAGAAATCTTTAGATGGACAAAGAAGGTGACCTAACTGAGGGAGTTGGAAGGGGAGTGGAGGGAAACACACTATAGCACATGATGTACATACACAAACCTATAAGACTCAATCACTATCCAGAGCATGAAAGGGAGGGAAGGGAGAGGGAATAGGGTGGGATTGAAGGGAGGGCTAAATGTGCAATGTGTGCATGTATGATGTTTATACCCTGACATATATCAAAATGTATAATTACAATGCACCAATAAATGAACATAAAAGTTAAAAAAAACTAAATAAAAAAAAGAAATTCATACCATAGAAATCAAGAAAGCAATTCCATTGACAATAGCTAAGATAAATAAATAATAAACTAAATACCTAGGAACAAATTTAATCAGGAAGTGAATGATCTCTATGATGAAAATTATAAAACACAGATGAAAGAAACTGAAGAGGGCACAAAAATGGAAAAACCTCCCATGTTCATAAATTAGAAGACATAATTTATTATTAAAATGTCTATACTACCAGGCGTGGTCACAAACTATAATCCTAGTAGTTGGGAGGCTGAGACAGGAGAGTTGCAAGTTTGTGACCAGTCTTAACAACTTAGTGAGTCCCCATGCAACTTAGTGAGACCCTGTTTCAAATAAAAAATAAATTAGGGTTGGGGGTGTAGCTCAGAGGTAGAATGCCTTTGGGTTCAATCCCCAGTACCACAAAAACAAAAGCAAAATAAAAACCCAAACAAAATAAAACAAAGCAAAATCTCTATACTACCCAAATGATCTTCATATCAGAATACCA
Organism: Glis glis; assembly: GCA_004027185.1. Classification (NCBI taxonomy): domain Eukaryota; kingdom Metazoa; phylum Chordata; class Mammalia; order Rodentia; family Gliridae; genus Glis; species Glis glis. Next base: position 40,041 of record PVJS01003428.1, on the reverse strand, counting down.
ATGACATTCATCACAAAAACAGAAGAACTGCTCCCAAAATTCATATGGAACCATGAATGTCCCTAAGCAGCCAGTGTGATCCTGAGCAAAGAGAGCTGGAGGCACCATACACAACACATGACCTCAAAACTAGTAAAGCCACAGTAACTAAAACAGCATGTTAATGGCATAAAAACAGACAGACCAATGGAACAGAGTACAGAACCCAAAACACACCCACATATTTACAGCCAACTGATTTTCAACAAAGGCAACAAGAACATACATTGAATAAAGGAATGCCTCTTCATTTTTTTTTTTTTTTTGTGGTACCGGGGATTGAACCCAGGGGCGTTCTACCTCCGCGCTACACCCCCGGCCCTATTATTTTTTGGAAACCGGGTCTCACGAAGTTGCGGAGGGCTTCACTAGGTAGAGAGAGAGAGAGAGAGAGAGAGAGAGAGAGAGAGAGATGAGGCTAGCCGCGAACCCGGATCCTCTGGTCTCCGCCTCCCAAAGTACTGGGATTACAAGTGTGCGCCACCACGCCCGGCAAGGAATGCCTCTTCAATAAATGCTGCTCGGAAAACTGTATATCCATATACAGAAGATTGAAACTTGACCCCTCCCCCTCACCATATACAAAAGTCAGCTCAAAATGGATCAGACTTAAACGTAAGACATGAAACTAACAGAAGAAAACATAGGGAAAACACTTCAAGACATTGGTATAGGCAAAGATTTCTTAGATGTGACCCCCAAAAGCACAGATAAAAAAAAGCAAAAATTGACAAATCAGAATATACCAAATTAAAAAGCTTCTGAATAGCAAAGGAAACAATCAACAGAACAGGAGAAACTCAATCTGTGAAGTGACAACTTACAGAATCTGAGAAAATATTTGCAAACTATCCATCCAATAAAGAATTAATTTCCAGAATACATAGGAACTCAACTCAATAGCAAAGAAACCCCAAAATAATCCAATTAATAAATGGGTGAATTCAGTGAATAGACATATCTTAAAAGAGGACATACACATGGTCAATAAACATATGAAGAGTTCTCAACATTACCAATCAGCAAGAAAATGCAAATCAAAACCACATGCGATATCTCACCCCAGTTAGAATGGTTATTATCAAAAATACAAAAAAAAAAGAACTGCTCATGAGGAAGCAGAGAAAAAATAACTCTCTACACTGTTGGTGGGAACATAAATTAGTACAGCAATCATGGAGAATAGTGTGCGAGTTTCTCAAAAAACTAGAAATAGCACCACCATGTGATCCAACAATTCCACTACTGGGTATATATCCAAAGGAACTGAAGTTCAAGAAAAATCTGCACTTATACCTTTACTGCAACGCTTTTCACAATAGCCAAGATATGGAACCAACCCAGATGTGCACTCACTGATGGGTGAATGAATAAGAAAAAAGTGATATATATATATATGAATATACAAATACATATATGAAGGAATACTATTCAGCCATAAAAGAATGAAATCCTGTCATCTGCAGCAAAATGTATGGAACTAGAGTATATTATGTGAAATAAGTCAGGCACAGAAAGACAAATACCACATGTTCTCACTTATTTGTGGAAGCTAAACATTTTATCTCAAAGTAGAAGAATGGAATAGTGGTTACCACTGCCTGGGAAGAATGTGGCAGAGGGATGGCAAAAGGATGATTGATGGGTACGGAGCACAGTTGAACAGGAGAAATAACTTCTGAAGTTCTATAGTAGAACAACTATGGTTGACAACAAGTAAATGAATATTTCAAAACAGGCAGTAGAGAGGATTTTGAATGTTTCCAACTCAAAGACATGACAAATGTCTGAGGTTATGGATATGTCAATTATCCTGATATGATCATTACATGTTGTAGAAGTGTCACACTGTACCCTTCAAATACATACAATTACATGTCAATTAAAAAATAAAATATATTAAAAAAAAATTCATACCTTAGTCATCTGAAGATTCTGTAGCTGTTGTTGCCAGTTGAGAACAGTTTCTAAGCGGCAAATCCAAATATTTATGTTTCCCACTAACACTGACTTCCCTACCCCTCTAATAAGGATGCAGAGAGTAGAGCTAAGATCCTGCAGAAGATCTTTGATTAGGCGAGGATTGTGGTGGTCATGAAGAACTGGAATAGACAAAACAAAGGTATGGGTTGATTCAGTGAACCACCACTTTATAATGATCTAGTCTCATATCATACATGTCCATAGACAGATGAACAGATGAACACAATGTAGCCTATCCAAACAATGAAATATTACTCAGCTTTAAAAAAAGAAACTCCTGAAACATGATACATACGCATGAACCTTGAAGACATTGTACAAAGTGAATATAAGCTAGTCACAAAAAGAGAAATATGGTACAATTCCATTTATATGAAGTACTTAGAGTAATCAAAATCACAGAGACAGAAAATAGGATGGTGGGTGCCAGGGGACTGGGGAGGGGATGGGAGTTAGTATTTAATGGGGGCAGAGTTTCAATTGGGACAACAAAGGTCTGGAGATGAATGATGGTGATGGCTACCCAATGTACACGCATGTAATGCTGCTGAAACTGTCCACTAAAAAATGGTTAAAATGGTAATTCACAACTAAAAACAAGGATCTAATTTCACTACAACCCTGAGTGGCATCATTTCTGAGCTATCACAAGTATGAGATTTTTTAAAAACTTTAAAATTTCATTTGATAGTACATTTTCATTAGGTCTACAATTTTGCCTTTAAAATGGTCTTTATATATTTTCTTTTGTACTTATCACAAAGAGAATATTTAAAAATAGTTTAGCCACATAGTCATAAATTCCTATATTACATAAGCTAATGGTGTAAAATTTAAAGTTCCCTTTACTAACAGCCACTAATTGATAAGGGCAAGCTCACTGAATTAAAAAGGACATTACTGGCTTATTTGGTGCCTAATGAACAAGCCATGACCTTGCTAATTATGGAACCACGCAGTTAATGGACAGTGCCTGGCTGACCATGAAAAGGCAAAGTGCTTTTCAGAACAGGGACAGGTTCTCCTCATAATATATTCCTGTGTGCAGAAGGGAGCAGGAGAACCACCTGTCTTCCTGCCTGATTGTCTGCATGCCTTTTGAGCAAAGATAAAAAGAACACTCCCCTCTCCTTGCACAAAATTTTGAATTAAGATTTAGATTATTAAAAATACCAGTGATCATCTTACCCTTTTGAACAATTTTGTCCAAAATGTTGAAGTAATTCTTCTGTGCCACACCACTCAACGATGTTAGCTGGGATTTTGCAATCAGCTGCAAGAGCTGAAAGAAAGAGAGGAGAAAGCTGAGCAACCTATAAGTCCCTAATATGAAATACAAGCCACAGTGACAAGGCACAGTACAGCAGAAGACAGGCTAACACGAGGCTTCTGGACCAGGTCTGGCAGTCTGCGTCCTCTATAGAAAACAGCCGCCACCTTCATGAACCTGTGCAGAATTCAATGCCAGGCTGTTATAGCAGCACACCCCCTGCCTTCCAGTCTTGCACAAGCATCTAGTTAGTGGGATCTGACTTCCTTCCAGGTCCTGCTGCAGGTCTGCGAGATGTAGTGCTCAGCTTTTCAGTCTCTGTGTGCAGGGGTCCCAAGCAAGAGGCTATAGGGGATGCCTAATCACTAACAGATACTTTCCTGGTGCTATTTGCTGACCAGACAATCAGAAAATCAATGTCCTTCCAGTCAGATGAAGAGTGCTTCCTTCAAGTAAACAGGCATCTCTAGGAGGCCCCTGGTCTTTGTGGAGGTCCTTCCTCTTTAACAAATCTTATGCTTAGGAGTATTAACATATGTTAATACTTTTATCTAGCATTTGATGTGAAAATAATAGGAAATCCCTGGAGTTAATCCAATAGTCTACAGCCAATTCATGAATCAACACTTAATAAGACTTTTAAAAGGTATATATAAATATATCTTTTTTCTGTATAAGAGAAATTCTGCTAACTTGGGAAATCAGAGGACATCCTTTTGTGAGGAATCTTTTTATAAAGTGAAACAACTTCCTCTATTTCTAAGTAACAAAGTTTCTTGAAAAGAGGAGGTACCTGTACCTGGCAAAACTTTGACTAATTTAGAGTGCCCTGCTAGCCATAGCCAGTTCATGCTTCAAGCAGAACTTAAGGAAAATACTTATCAGTAATGAAAAATAAGTTTTACAGAAAAGTTCATGTAAACAGTGGCTGGTTTGTTTATTCACTCATGTTAGGAATAAAAAGTACTGACTCTTTGCCAGGTGCTTGTGCTACAGCAGAGTTATGGAATAATTTATGGCAACAATAAATTAGCATTCGATTATATCCCTTAAGATAAAGCATGACAAAGCAAACAAAGGCTTGCTTAGCAATATAGTCTGAAGTATTAAAGAGAGCACTTTTCAGTGGTTTCATTTGACTTGACAGGTCAGTATTTTAAAATGTCTTATGATGACTGAGAAAGTCACTTGCTTTCCTTCGAAGAAGTTTTTAGAATTATGAAAAATAAGGTCTTAACAAAGCCTTCCTGGTTGCGAGGAGAGCCGAGTTCTGGTCTCTCCCCTTGAGTCCTAAGGAGCAGGGGCTGCAGGAAGCTTTACCGCTTTGCCTGTGCCCTCCTCAAAGGACAGGGCCAGCAACAGTTGACACTTGAGAGTACAATCTGCCCCCAGGTCCTGCTATCAACTGGCGAGATCTCCACCAGTCCTTGAGGTAGGTCCTAAACACCTGCATACCACTGATGAAGAGGGTCAGTCACTTGCCAGAGGTCCCCTGGGGGATGAATAAGAGAAGGAGAGCAACTAAGATGCCTGTGCTGTCTTCCATGTGGGACACCCGGACTCTGCATCTTCACCCTGTGCTGCCGTGGAGGCTGTTGCTGTTAAGCCATCTTCAGTAAAGATGTGAGAATGTCTTTAAAACCTCATGTAACCAGATGTTCTATCCCACAATGTCTTTCTAGGGTTTCCAGCCTCATTACTGACTATCTTGAGATACTGGGGAAACAGAGGAGCACGTAGGGCGAAAGAGACCAGAATCTGGGGAATGATTCCCAGGGACATGGAAGTTTGCATGAAGACAAGAGAGACCAACTCTACCCTCAGTGAAACCAAAGGGAGAAATAAAACACCCCTGGCAAGGAAGGCTTAGGTGCTGAACCAAATATACCATCCCTGGACACTTGGCACAAGGCATTCTGCTTCATGACCCATCTGTGGGCAGAGGAGGAAACACTTCAGAAAAGCTAATTTTCCCCAAAACTAAAGTTAGGGTATATGAATTTGATGGTTCTGGAAGTTCTTTTCCAAGGTGTGCCTCTTTAGGATATAGCACAATCAATGTTTTATAATTATTTTAAGCACTGCAGTTCAGAGTGAGACTAACATGGGTATTGTTGTTTTCTGTTTTGTTTTTGTGGTATAGGGGATTGAATCCAGGGACATTATACCTCTGAGATATACCCCCAGCACTTTTTATTTTTTGTTTTGAAACAGAGTCTTGCTAGGTTGCTGAGAGTCTCACTAAGTTGCCGAGGCTGGTCTTGAACCCGTGTTACTCCTGTATCAGCCTCCCAAGTACTGGGATTGCAGGTGTGTGCCACTACACCCAATGGTATTACTGTTTTTAAAAGTCAAGTGAAGCCAGGCGTGGTGGTGCACATCTGTAATCTCAGGACTTGGGGGGCTGAGACAGGAGGATCACAGGTTTGAGGCCAGTCTAAGCAGTACAGTGAGACCCTCAGCAACTTAGCAAGACCCTGTTTCAAAATAAAAAATAAAAAGGCTGGGGTGTAGCTTGGAGGTAGAACGCCCCTGGGTTCAATTTCCAGTACCAAAACACAAAAACAAAAAGTCAACTGAAGAAAAGCTACTCAGTGGACAGTAATAGAAAGTGGTATGTAGACAAAGCAAGAAGCCCTGATGTGGTTCAAGTGACTACAGTGCTAATGCCCTGGCCCTGGCCTACAGACTACCTCACACAAAGCACCACTCATGGCTTCCCTCGTGTTGGCAAACAGAGAAGATAGATGGAGCCTGGTGTTTGGCACTGACACTGTCAGAAGCAGCTTCTGCCTCCCGTGCCTCTACCATAGTTCCAAGAGTCAAATCCTTTTATGTAGACAGATGGTCAAGAATTTCTCCTAAAGAGTCAACCAAATGTGGTCTGAACCATTAATGAGTTGGTGGAGAAATATTCATTGTAAAACAGAACTCTTGGCTGGCGTGCACCTCTCCATAACTCCTGAACCTGACTAAGTTGTGCATCTAAAACAGAGGTATTGTAAGTTGCCCTGCAACCCTCCCCACAACAGGGCAAGTGGGAAGCCAGCTCATGCAGCAGCATGTGGCTGGAGAGGAGCCCACAGGAAGCAATCCTCCTCAGTGGCCTAGCAGCTGCTCTGTGGACCACACCAAACCTCAGAACCAGCTGAGTCCACAGTGACTAACCCCAAGTTAAGTCCTTCCAGCAACATTTCTGAATGCTCAGAAGCCACTAAGAGAAAAATCTTTCCAGTGTCTCACAGCACCATGAAAAACACAAAACAGTTTTACAAGTCATGACTTACAGTTTACCTATAATAGCGAAGGTGAGTAAGCCACGTAGTAATTTATCTTCAGGCAAACAAAAAGTAGAACATATGGCTAAGACCCTTTCCTTTTGAATGTAGCCAAGAAAACAATTCCCTGTCTAAAACTACATCATAATACGGCAAGGCTTTTGTGGAGTGTTCTATTTGCTGTTTTTCCTTTATGAAACAAGGCTCATTCTTAGTGAAAAACACGAAGTGAAAAATGCACATCAAACTGTCAGGGAAAGGCCCTGGGGCCTTCCTGAGGCTAGGTGGGTTGAGGTGTGATGTCACCCCACAGGGCTGAGGCCAGAGAGGGATCCCCTGCTGGAGGCTTGCTACCTGGAGCACCCCTGTCAAGAGAGCCCGATTTCTACATTTTCTCCTGAATTTGTTCCTTTTTCTTCCTACACAGCAAACAAAAAGACCTTTCTCCAGTTTCCCAAAGAATATTGAATATTTCACATTTGTCAATGGAATTTTATGCAGCCATCAAGAAGAACAAAATCACGTCATTTGCAGGGAAAGGATGGAATTAGAGAACATTATGCTTAGTGAGATTAGTCAGTCACAAAGTGAAAAGTCAGATGCTCTCCCTAATACGTGGAAGCTAGGTAGAATAGGGCATAAGAGGGACTCCAGACAAAGATGGAGAAAACCTCAGATGAGCAAAGAAGGAGAACTAACTGAAGGGGATGGGAGGGGGGAAGAGGGAAACATCCTAATGCACAGGATGTACATACGAAAATATACCAAAGTCAACTACTATGCTGAGCAGGAGAAAGAGGGAAGGGGGAGGGAATG
>PVJS01003428.1:0-32555 GCA_004027185.1 Glis glis | reverse complement strand
GGGAACTGGGGAGGGATCATTGACCGTTGTGTGCATGTATACTTCTACCACCCTGAAACCCATCAAGATGTATGATTACAATGCATCAATAAAAAAGAAAAAAAAAGAGAGGGCAGGAGAAGGGAAGGTGAATTCAATCAAAGCTTGATACATGTATGTGTGGAAATGTCACAGTGAACCCCATTAATTTGTACAATTAACATAAAAGACTTCTAGCTCTAAAAAAATTAAATAAAATACAGGTATTCAAAAGCCATCACAGTAGTATGTGAAATAAAAACTTACTTTGACCACGTATGTGAACCTTCGTATATCCTGAATTGCACTTGAGAAGTCTAACCGGTTGAAGGCCTCTCCCAAGGTACAATAACCGTGCCTCTGGAAAGCAGTAAGGAATGAAAGTTAGTCACAACAAGTCGACAGTGTCACTCAGGCTATGTGAACATTTTTTTAAAGTTTTGGTAAAAGATACTTATTTTCATTCTCAACATTTATTCCAGATGTAGGTGAGAGTAAAATTATAGTAATGCTAAATTTAATCCATTTATGCATAATTAAGATACTATGCATTAACTGGCATTTTTATACCACTGCTGATGTAATGAGAAAGCATTTATGAAACACCTTGCTAGCTTCTTGTGCTAAGGACAAGGTGGGATGGACACAACTAGGTTAAGGATGCTGGTGTCACACATGTTGTGGTGGGACTTCTCTGCAGGGAAGTCTGAGCTGCCCACAGCTGGGAGTGTGCCCCACCACCAAGGAGCAAGCCTCAGCAGCCACCTGGCAACAGGAGGGTGCTTCTGAGAAATGGTGTGTAGGTAGAAAGGGCTGAGGGCACAGAGTGGCTCTGATAATGGGTAGTTTCCAGGTTGGGAGCATGGATGCTGAGCTCCCAAAACACCAAGAGTTGGTCATGAGACCCATGGATCCAAGCAGACGCGAAGCTTAAGTAATTTTCTTTCAGTTTCGTGAACAGTGCTATTCTGTCTTCTGGATCATCCCTTAATGGTATGCCCTTTATTCTATATCAGTTTGTGCAGATTTGTACCTTGGGCTCGGGAGTCTTCTTAAACTCCAATACTTGACACCTATAACCAGGTTTTCAATTCAGCATTGTGGGGATAAAGTATTTGTTTTTTATAAGCTCCAAGCTTTGATTTTTAAAAAGTAGGTTAGATTCTGTCACTCTTTCAATGGCATCTTAGAGTATATGCTAAGGGTTAGTCATGTTAAACCCATTTAATATTAACGAGTACCAAATATGTCATTAGTTTTCTTTCTCAGTATCTAATCCCTAAGTTTCTAGGAGGCTGGGCTAGTTTAAGGACACCCATTATTAACATGTCTGGAACATTTAATTTATCCTAACTTAATATGTAATAAACAATTGCTCCCTGAATCATTTATCCCAAGTGCTGTGAAATAAATCAAATGCAGAGTTTCAAGGGCTGTAAATAAGAACCAAACTGCCTTAATACTGAGCAGAGAAGCAAGAAGCAGAGCTGGGAGCCATTGGTTTGTGTGATGGCTCATAAGAAAGCTTTTGCCAACTTGGCAACCAAAGGCAAGGAAAAAGTTCACACTGCTTTGCAAGTCCAGCCTCCATGAACAAGTTCATATAAGTGAGTCTCCACATAGAGACCCAGTGGTCTCTACATAGGGGCCCAGTGGTCATTTTCACCCCCAATACACAGCAAGAACCTCTCCCTCCCACCCCACAGCAGCAGAACACATTGACAGAAATTGCATCAAACACTGCAGGAATATATGATCGGTCTGAAATGACCACCCCAGATTCAGAGATGCATGGGGAGAATCATATAGTGCACATGTAAGCACACATATCACACATATGCATATACTACAAATATATACACCATACACCACGCACATGCACATCCCACACACATAAGCACCACATACATACACCACACATAGGCACACACCACACACATGTACACACCGCACATACCATGCACCACCATACCATATCCGCACACATATGAAACACACTTCACACACCACATACATGCACATACCACGAACACATCACACACATGCACAGGCCAAACACATCACACAAACACACCACATGCATGTACACACCACACACATAAGTACTACATACATACCATACATGCACACACCATACAAACACATCACACATGCACATATGCCACAAACACCCCACACATACCACCACACCACATACACGCACATGCCAAACATCACACAAACATACCATATACACATGTTAAAAACACCACACACTTGCACAAACACCACACATATATGACACATATACACATACCACAATAAATATTTACCACACACATGTAGGCACCACACAAACCACATATCACATACATGCACATGCCACCCATAGGTACATACCACACACATGCCACATACACACATACCTACATTGGCATATACCACTCACATACATTGCACAAACACACCATACATGCATGCATACCACACACCAAGCATGCACACATACTAAACACATTTGACATACCACACACATGCATACACCACACACACAAACACACCACACTCATCCATATGCCACATACATCACACATATGCATATACCACACCAAGCATGTACCCATACCAAACCTACTTCACACACTGAACATACATACCATACACATACATGCACACACATATGCACATAGAATACACATCACAAACATACCACACACATGCACACAGACACACATATACACAACCCACACTCATATCCATGCACACCATGCACATGCACACTCACACAACTGTGCATCATTGTTTCAAAAGCTTCTCATATGTATTTGTGAAAATGTGAACCACAGATTTGGTGTTGCAAAAGAAATAATTTATGACATTACATATTCAACAGAAACAAAATAGGATAAACTCTCATTTATAATATACTTACTTCTTTTGTGCTTTCTTTATGGACATAGATCCATTTTTCACGATAGAAACCTGGAATAGAAATTAACTTTATTTTTAAAACCATTTCAAGCCGGGTATGGTGGCACACGGTTGTAATCCCAGTAATTGGGAGGCTGAGACAGGAGGATCTAGGTTCGCCGCTAGCCTCAGCTACTTAGTGAGACCCTGTTTCAAGATAAAGAATAAAAAATAGGGCTGGAGGTGTAGCTCAGAGGTAGAATGCCCCTGGGTTCAATCCACAGTACCACACACACACACAAAATAAATAAATAAATAAATAAATACATTTTAAAGTGAAGATTTTAAAGGAATTTCAATAACTGAACATGCTAACAAAATTATATGACTCACTGCTATAAGTGATGTTTTAGTTGGATAAATGTAAACAAAAATGTTTGTTTTCTAATATCAGTTAAGAGGCACTGAGACATTTCACATGTCTAAGTGAAATCTTACATCATAAAAATGATTTAAGACAGTGCCACATCCTAGCAACTTAGAAGAAAATTAGTGTTAATGACTAGACATATAAAAACATAAGTGGTTATAAAATTTAATTAAACTATTCATTCATCTTTTTGTCCCCTAATAAAAAGTTTTATTCTTGCCTTGCCCTCTGTGGTATTCCAAGGACACACTCCACATCACTCGAACCTTGAAGCATTTCCACTGCCTTGAGAGTGACTTGATAGTGACTTAGGACATGTTGGGCCCTTGCAGGAGCTACTGCCCCACCTTCCCATGCCCTTCTGCCTGCACAGCATCCAGTGTCCCAAACTATAGCTCCTCTTCCTGCCCTGAGTCCCAGTGACCCCATACCTAGGTTCTCACCCCTCTTGATGGCCTTGCTGCTCAGGAATGAACTGAGTTCATGACTGGTCATTCAGATGTGGGGGCTGTGTTGTGGGTTTTGCCATCTTCTGTTTTGTGCATATCTTACCAACTCAAATGGTCAAGTTGCAAAAAGTCAGATCACTAAATCAGTGGGCAACACTGGACACAGTGTTTACTTACATAACCTTACCACCTTTTATAAGTTAGCACTGCCAAAGCAATTCAGCATATCAAAAGATTCAACAAGTAAAAGATAAAATGATTCATGAAAATGATCCTACCTTGAGCATTTGTGTTATTTCTGAAATGGTCTTTTTTCCTTTTTTTGGATGCATATTCACACTCTTCATTATTGAATATTTCTTCATCTTCACTATTTATAATACTGAAATAAAGATAAATTTTATTAAAATATTTTTTCAAGGAAATCTTCATTTGGCTTTCTTGTGTAAGAGAATACAATAAGTATTTGGTTTGCAATTCAAGAGCCCAAAATAAAAATTATGTTAAATTCTGAAAATACTAGTTAATTTTCAGAGATATATCATGAGCTGGAAATTACAAGGGTAATGTCTAATATATTTTTCATTTTGAAAAATCTGAGATGTATCCTAGTTATTTTGAGAATGTTAATCCAGAAAGTGCTGGACATGCTTTAGATTCTCCCAAGGATTTTGATATGCTCAGTCAAGGCCATTTCAGACATCAAAATGCTTTGTTAAAACAGATCATAAACAGAACTAGAGAAATGCTGGAAAATGCTAGTGACAAATGGGACGAACAACTGTCCCTGATCCAGTGTCGAGTAAACACTCAACATTCTCAATTATTCTCTACATTTTTAAAGTTTTAACTGAGGCTAATTGGGCTGCACAAAACATTTTCTTAATAAGCATCAGTCACGTATGTTGTTAAGGCACTCAGTGGAACCAGATGAAGGGAACACATTTCTTCTTCTTCCCCCACCCCCAGTACTGGGACTTGAACCCAGGACCTCACACATGTTAGGCAAGTACTCTACCACTGAGCTACATCCCCAAGAAACACACATTTCTACCATGTAAATACATTTACAGTTTTCTTTCTTCTTTTTTATGAAATAAAATCATAAGGCAATAGATAAACAATGTGAACACCTTTTCTTTAAGAAGTTTCTTCCTAGTAGTAAGGAAAACCATAAATAGCCATTCGCACCCTCAAAACTAAAGATATATTTTTATTTTGACACACTGAGCACCTAGCCTAGGCTGTTTCCAGTCTGGAAGCAAGGAAGGAAGTGCGGTGGAGACAGCTGGCTGGTCCCCACAGCATGTGGGAATGCTGCTCAAAACCAAGGAGCTAAAATTGCTCATTTCCACTTCATTGTTCTTTCACAAGACAATTGTATACCAGCCCCTTTTCACTCACCAGTGTTCGCTTTTACTAAAAACAGCTGAATTTGCCACAAGAATTTATTCATCACTGTCAGAGCAGACTTGGCACAGGCAATGGCTGCAAGTCATCCAGAGAAACAAAGCTGTGCTTGAAAACAGACACAAGACTACATTCCGTGGCCAGCCCTAAATAACACCAATTCACGGAAGTGTGTTGGTTCTCAAATCTTATATTTAATCTCACTCTAGTTTGTATCACTGATTCAAATACTGAGATACTTTTGAACCTGAAAAAGCTTTTCCAACTAAAATCACAAGCATATCAAAGGAAAAGTAGAAATATATTGTTCTCCAGGAATAGAGTCAGGGAAATGGAAACAGGATGCAGAAGAGAGGGTGGCCGACTGTCTCACCAGTCAGAGGAGGAACACCCCATGCACCCTGCTATGGCTGCAGCTTGATGCAGAAGGTGTGTGGGTAGACACCCATGGACATTTAACCTGCCCACAGGTGGGAGACCACATTTAGATGCTTCCACAGAGGAAACAGATCTGTCTGTCTTGTTCCTGCCTGAGTCCTGAGCAGGCTGCGTGCACTGACTGTGTCCTCCATGAATCTGGCACTAGACCTTCTAACTGCTGCTCCCACACTCATGGGCTATGTAGGTAGAGTCACTTCCACAGCACTGGGTGATGCCTAGGCTCCATGGGTCTCAGAGGAAATGGGAGTTAGGTCCACAGGTGATAATCAAGGGAAAATGACTTAACTATTAACTAGTTTCTAATTTTACAAAGTATTTTAAACAGAGGGAGAAAAGCCATAATTTTTGGTGTGGTTTTTATAATGTCAGGTAAACAAAAATATAAAAGCAAGGGAGAAAATAAATGCTTCCAAAATTAAAACCAACATGTATAAATATTAATGAAATCATATGCATGAAAATCCTTCCATTTTGTATCCATGTAAACTATTAGTTAACTACATTTTATAGCAAATATTTCCTTTTTTTAAGGATTTTTGTGGTCCTGGGGATTGGTACAGAGCCTTCTACCTCTGAACTACATCGTCAGCCCTATTTCATTTTTTATTTTGAAATAGAGTCTCACTAAGTTACTGATGCTGGCTGTGAACCTATGATTCTCTTGTCTCAGCCTCCCAAGTACTAGGATTACAAGTATGAGCCACCACACCCAGCTTTTTAAGTGTTGGCAAGAATGGGAGAAACTGGAACCTTGTACACTGCTGGTAGGAATGTAAAAATGGTACAGCTGCTATGAAAGACAGTATGGCCATTTCTTAAAATTTAAACATAGAATATCTTATGACCCAGCAAGCCCCCTTCTGGATATATATCCAAAGAAATTGAAAAAAAGTCTTCAAGAGACGTTAGTACTTATCTACACTCCTACATTCACAGTGGCATTATTCACGATAGTTAAATCTGGAAGCAATCCATGTGTCCATCAACAGATGAGTGGATAAACAAGATGTGGTAAATCCATACAATAGGTATTATTCAGCCCTAAAAAATGAAGGAAATACCGACACATGCAACAACATGGCTGAGGACATTATGCTAAGTCAGATACACCAGCCACAGAAGGACAGACGTTGCTTGATTTGACTTATATGAAGTGCTTAGAGTATCAAATCAGAGACAGAGAGTAGAATGATGGGTGCCAGGGACTGAGGGAGGGAATGGGGCTAGTGTGTAATGGGAACAGTTTCTGTTTAGGAAGATGAAGAGTTCTTGAGATGGATGGTGTGATGGGTGCATAACAATGTGATCATACATATGTAGAATGCCACTGAACTGCACACCTAAACATGCTCAAGATGGTCAACTGAACGTGATATGTATTTTACCACAGTTAGAGGTAGAAAGACAGAGACAGAGGGAGGGAGGGAGGGAGTCAGCATGCCTGTCTTGTTCAGGCTGTCTGGAGTGAGAGTGGGGAGGCAGAGAGGAAAGAGAAAGGAAGTGTTAACTAAGGGAACCTCATAAAGTATAACAAGCTGAAAATACAGGGCACAGATACACTTGCAAGAACCACAGGACAACTACCCATTTTAAATGTGTTTGACACTTAGAGCTGACAGTTTAGCTCTCCACATCCACAGCAAGTGACCCCCACCAATACTGAGTTTCTCATCCTCTTTCTTGGGAACGAGCCCCCAAAACAACAAAACTTGACGGTTTCTCTACAAACCACTGGCAGTATACAACTTTCCCAAGTTCATTTCCAAGCAAGAACAGGAAGACTATAGAGAAAATTCAACAAAACAGTTTCTAATAGAAATGACCTAGAGCCAAGCACAGGAGCTGTTTCTTATGATCCAACTCTAGAAGTTAGAGCAGTGCTTCATGCTGTCCCACCGTGGCCCACCATGTCCCTAGGTTATAACCCTTGTTCTGGGGAATGCTCCTTTAGGAAGGTCCCACTTTCTCAAATGACACTGCTCTGGAGAGCTGGATAACAGGGTCTCCAGCTTCATTTCTCAGACCGTCCTGAGTTCTGCATACAGCTTTTGCTGTGGTGTGCTGCAGTGAAAGGCCTTGGATGAAACCATCCTGGACTAGCTATGTGCTCTATAACCTGAGCCCCAGTACCCACTCAAGGAGGGGAGGGCTGCATGGGGAGAGGCATGTGTCAGCTGAAGCAGAGATCAGAATGTCACGTCCACCAGCTGAGAGGCTGAAGGCGCAGGAAGGGTACTCTATGAGTCTCAGGAGGAACCAGCCTTGCCACCCCTTGATTTTGGACTTCTGGCTCCAGAGCATAATAAATCTCTGTCATTTCAAGCCACTGAGTTTAAGGCCACAGCACCCTGGATAACTGAAACAAATATTTTATCAGTATGACATTGGTTTTGAAGGGCACATATATGTTATCCATTTTTACTATCCAATTAAGGGAGTCTTTAAGGAGAGAAAAACTCGGTATGCATATCGCAACTTGTCTAGAAGATTTTATACACTAAGGCAATGTGACATACAAATTGTGGTTACTTAAGCCAGGTGTGGTGGCACATGCTTGTAACCCCAGTACTCGGGAGGCTGAGACAGGAGGATCTGGGTTCAGGGCCAGCTTCAGCTACTTAGGCCCTCTGCAACTTAATGAGACCTTGTTTCAAAATAAAGAATAAAAAATAGGGCTAGGGGTGTAGCTCGGAGGTAGAATGCCCCTTGGGTTCAATCCCCAGTACCGCAAAAAAAAAAAAAAAAATTGTGGTTACTCCACCAAAACCAACAAACCCTTATCCATGATCACTGATAAGACTTCCTAAGCTGCCCCCCTCCAACCAACACGTCTTAGGCTCCTATTTGTCAGTGGTTGCCTATTAGACTTAGCTTCTTATTCACACATTTTCCAAAAAAGATTAAAGGTTTTATGATTCTTTTTCTTGGAAGGCAAATGTTCACATTATTCATTTTCCTAATATAAAGCTATTTTCCACACCATGTATCATTAGTCTCTATATGTAAAAAGATATTCCAAAAGAAAAAATCCCAATTTTCTGTAAGTTTGTTTAAAGTGAAACCTGTTTTTAGGATTACTACCTTTTTCTGATGTCTCACATGCCAGGTTGCCAGGCTTAGGGACCTACTGACATTTGTTATGTGGAGGGAGGGAAAAGCAGAGTCCAGGCATGTGGGACATGAAGGTCCGGAGACCAGGAGCTGATTCAAGCCCCATCAAAATCATGAGACCTGCACACCAGGCCGTTGCAGAAGAGGGGCACTGTCTGTGAGAGTTTTTGGTGGGGTGCTCTGTATCAGGATGTCCACAGAGAAGAGGCTGTCAGGCAGGTAAATGAGCACTGCAGACATACAGGGCAGGCAGTGCAGCCCTCACACCTCCTGACTTCCCATGAGCGGACTGACCTCTGTACTCTGGACCGCCATCTCACCTGTAGGGACAGAAGCTTTCCAACTCACAGCAGAGATGTCACATGGCTGTCAGGTCTATAAAATTCCCTACTCAAGAATGTATGTCCACAGAATTGGGAATGAGGAAAATGGACTTGTTGGCAGTTTTGTAGGATCACAGGCCCTGGATGGAGTACACTCAGGCAATGTACTTAAGATATACGAGGGAAAAAATGCAAGCTAAGGATTTAACAACTGGATAAACTGTCCAGGGTAAAGGCACATGCTTTCCTGAGTATCAAACATTGGAAGTACTGTGATCAGGAGCTGAGGAGGGGTCCACTGAGAACGAGCTCTGGAGGCCCAGCTGATAGAGGTGGGGGCTGGTGCTATGCAAACCACACCTGTCTGTCTGTTGATCACTGCACATAATGGTGACAAAGGTCCAGCATACAGTGGTCATCAACCTGGACAGGTATAGATAACGACAACCAAAATGGTGGGGAAGGGATGGTGAGGGGATGTGGCAGGGGCCAATGGAGAATAAAGGGACAAGACCACATCAGACGAGTTTCTGGGCAGGGGGCGGGCCGGGGGGGTCAATATCATGTCAATGGGAGATTCCAAAGCAAAAGAACCAAGTATATGACAGAAGGGAGTTAGTGAGAAGTGAAAATAAGGGGAAAAGCTGCCCGGAGTGAAAGCAAAAATAGAACACAGGACCAAGACGTAGGCTCCTGGTTATGTGCAATGGTAAAAAATATATACATATACACAGAGAGATGCGGATGTATATATATATTATATGTAGAAAGCATTAACTTGAGAGAACCAAGGCCAAATAGAGCAGTAAGTATCAATGGGCTTGTCTCACCTAATATAAGGAAAAGAGTTTGGATTGGCTCACAAAGCAAAATCAAACATTACAGTAAATGTAAAATACACACCCATAAAAGGTTGGGAAATACACATAGAAA
Source organism: Glis glis (assembly GCA_004027185.1). Lineage (NCBI taxonomy): Eukaryota > Metazoa > Chordata > Mammalia > Rodentia > Gliridae > Glis > Glis glis. Next base: position 22,551 of record PVJS01003428.1, on the reverse strand, counting down.
CTGTGGGACCCATGGGGGGGAAGTCATAGAAACTTTGCATCATTAAATATCTCTATAAAATTTAAATAATAAAATAAATTATTTAAACATACAACTTGAAAAACTAGGAAGATAATATGGAACCAAAAGAAAGGATGGAATTATTAAAGATAAAAGCAGATAGAGCCAAGTGTGGTGGCACACACCTGTAATTCTAGTGCTTGGGAGGCTAAGACAGGAGGATTGCAGGTTTGAGGCCAGCCTCGGCAATTTAGCAAGGCCCTCAGTAACTTAGTGAGATCCTGTTACAAAATAAAAAATAAAATAGGTCTGGGGGCGTATCTCATAAGTAGAATGCCCTTGGGTTCAATCCCCAGTAGCTCATGCACAAATGCGTGCGCGTGCGCACACACATACCACACAAACAGATAGGTAGTAAAGAGTAGTACTAAAGAGTAATCCAAAAGCTCATTCTTTGCAGAAAACAGTCAACAAGAACAAATACTAGATACAATTGTGGGGGATAAAAAAGAAGTCCAACTATATGAAATTAACAATGACAAGAAACAAATTACAAATGCTGAGAAATTTTAAAAATAAGTAAAAAAAAACTAGAAGTAGAGGAGACATAATTTTTTTAAAAATATAAATTTAATGCTATCCCAATAAAAATAACAGTATTTTTTCTTGGAACCAGACAAGTTGATTGCGAGGAGCAGCTCGGTCTATCCCATGTTAGAACAGCCAGTAGCCTCTCTAAGGTGTGTGCACTGCATGGGAACCAAGGGCGTGGCCAGCTCAGAACAGGAACCTGAGTGTCTCCACAACACAAGGAAATGTGGCAGAAGACAGGGAGACCTTCCAACCTGTATGGAAAGGGAGTTTGAGCCAGTGGTATGTAATATTCAATGGCTACTGCTCAAAGACTGATGGGTTTGTTCCTCACTCAACCCAGGATGAATCCCAAGGGGAACAGAGACCTTCTTCTCTCTGCTGATGTACAATTCATAAAGTGGAATGCAGGGAGTTTTGAGCGCAGAGCAGGGAGTTCTGACCCAATCAAGATCATGTTTCTATACTGCAGAGCTGCCTCCTGCTCCTCTGACAGCGCCTCCACAGAGCCCAGAGTCAGTATCAGGGAGGGCTTAGTACTGATCATGCTTGGGTCCCTGCACTGACCCAAGAGCCCAAAGGTCAGCTTGGCTGGCATGCACATGACACTGTCTCCCAGTCTCTGTCCTGCCTGCCCATCAACTTAACAATTGTTTCAGATTTCTAGCACCAAGTGGTGCTGAGTTTTCACCCACCTTCCCCTACGGGCACACAGCCACAGAGCAAGGATCAAAGCCAGGAAATGACTCTGATGCATGCCACTGACTGGCCTACAGCTTCCTTGGCTCCCACTGCTGATCTCCACCAACATCCTCACTCAGGCCGGGAGACCCAGGCTGCCTCTAACGGACAAAGCTCCTGGCTGGGCTTCCCTCTCCCCTCTTGTCCTGATGGTTTCAGAGTATGAGTCAGTTACTGTGCAGAATGTCTTCAGCCTGGGTTTGCTGGCATCTTCTCCTTAGAAGGCTGAGGGCCTCCACTTCTGGGAGGAACAGCACAGGTAGATGTGCCACTCACACTGCAGCAGATAGACCATGTGCGGTCAACCTTGATGGCTGGTTAGGGAAATGTCTACCAGACTTCTCTGCTTTAAAGGAATCAATTCCCCTTGGAAGAAAAAGCCTTGGAGTCAATGTCTTCTCTGAGAAGCCCCCAGAGTCCACAACCTTGGGCTGTTCACTCACTGCTGCTGGGTGTCACCGAGGTCTCTGCAGGAGGCTGGAAAATGGGTGTACTGTACTAATTCCTGCACACACAGATACTTCTCTAAGACACCAAGACTGAATTGTGAGATCCAATCACATCCAGAGCCACAGGGATTCTACCACTGCCCTTTCCATACTTGTCACTTCCTCCTCTAAAGTGGGAAACCAGCTCTCAGCATCCACATTTACAGGTTTTTGTTTAACCCTGTATCCTTAGTGTGGTTGTAGGCTGCTAGCCCATACCCCTGTGAGTCCTGTCTTCAGCCTCACAGCATCCTGTCAAGCAGTGCCCAGTTAGTCCCAAGCCAGTTCCCTCCACGTCCACCTCAGTGTGGCCATGCAACCCTCTCTAAGACAATGAGATCCACTGTCACTGCCTGCACCATTTGAGATACCTCCCCATCCCACACATCCTGCTGATTTGGGTAAGATATGTGGTACACAATTCTATGGGTTGTGACAAATGCAGTCATAAATCTAACCATGGTTTGTCCCCTGCTCTCTCTGTAATCAACTCCTGGCAACCACTGATTTTTAATCTCTAGTCTTGCTTGTTCTAGAATGTCATATAAATGGACTCCTATAATATATGGACTTCTGGGTTTAGTTTCTTTCATGAAGCAAAACCAGTGTAGGATTCATCCAGGTATTCCTTTTTTACTTCTGGGTAGTGTTCCACCGCATAAATGTTTCCTGTTTATCTAGTCACTAGTTGAAGGACATCTGGGTAATGTGGCAATACTAAGAGATCATATAAACTTTCTTCTATGCCTCTTGCACAGGTTTTATTGATTTACATTTTACAATCGGTGCTATGATCCATTTTACATTAATCTTTGCATAAGGTATGAGCTGTAGGTCAATGTCCATTTTTTTTGCATAGTAGCACAGTGAACTATGGTGTGGTCACCATTTGTTGGCAAGAATGTATTGTCTCCATTGAACTGACTTTGTGCCTCTGTCAAAAATCAGTTGACTACATCTGCATGGAACTACTTGGGGCCCTGTGTTCAGTGTTCGACAGAGCTGTGTGACCATTCCGTCATAATACACAGACCATTCTCTCTTAAAATCATGTTCTTATCTTTCAGAATTGTTTTGGTATCCCAGTTCCCCTTCTTTCTAGTGATGACTTTAGATAAAAAGTTTTTAATATTGAGAAGCTCAATATATCATTTTTTTTTTTTGCGGTACCGGGGATTGAACCCAGGGGCGTTTTACCTCCGAGCTACACCCCCAGCCCTATTTTTTATACTTTATTTTGAAACTGGGTCTCATGAAGTTGCGGAGGACCTCACTAAGTAGCTGAGGCTGTCCGCGAACCCGGATCCTCCGGTCTCCGCCTCCCAAGTACTGGGATTACAAGTGTGCGCCACCACGCCTGGCCTTATATCATGTTTTTATGTATAGTGAGGGTGTTTGTGTGGTGGGAAATCCGACTTCCACCAGGTTCTAACAACATCCTCCTATGATTTCCTCTGGAAATGTCAGTTTTAACTTTTATGGTGCATTCTATAACCCACCTGAATCAGTGCTGTGACTACAAGAGTCAGCAGTGCAGGCTCTGTCCCCCACCACATTTAGCCTCAAAGTGTTCCTGTCCCAAATGTACTACACTGGTAAAAAAGACAGCTTCCCCTACTGATGTGTCTGGACACCTTTGTTGAAAAACAACAAACTTCAAACCTGGATATCCCTTTTTTGGACACTGTTCTATTCCACTGATCTATCTATTTTCACCTTAATACTATAATATCTCCATTATTTCCAAAGAGGGAAATGCAACATAAACATACAATGGCACTTTAGGCTACAGCACACTGGCAGATCTTATGTCTACTAGAGAGTGGCTGACACAGCCACTATGGAAAATAGTTTGGCCTAAACTAATGGTGGCTATACACACTTGAGGTCCAAATATTCTAATCCTTGGAGCATGTCCAGCTAGAGTGACTACACATATAAACCTAAAGACTTATACAAGAATGTTCACAGCAGCAGTACTTGTAAAAATCCCAAATGAAAGCAAGCCAGGTGCCCATCCTTAGTGGAATGAGCACTGCAGCACATCCCATCAATTACCAGATGAATCTCATGAACATCGAGTTGTCCAGAAGAGACCAGACACAGAAGAATCCATTAGTTATGACTCTTTCATCAGACAAAGTTACACTGTAGTGTCTAGAAATACACAGTTAGCTGGTTTACTATATAAAAGAGCAAGGATGGGTGGGCTTTGGGTCAGTAGGCATGCTGTTGACTGTGCTGGTTATTCCCCTACATTCTCTGTGACACATCACTAAAATATAATTTTTGCTTATGTACTTTCTCTGTGTGTTATACTTCCATTAAAAGAAGAAGGAGGAGGAGGAAGAAAGGAGGGGAAAGAATCTAGGAATTTGAGATACTGGAAATTTTAAGGCCTTTTTTACTGCCATCCCTCAAATAAGATATAAAAGAGTTTTAATCTAAAAATATATGTACATGACATGGAATATAAACAAAGTGAGAGAGAATGTCTTAGAAATAGATGCTGGTAAGAGTCAAAGGCAGCTTATGAACATAGCCCACCTGTAGGAATGAACTAAGGAGGCCCGAGGAAAGGTAGGCAGGGCAGTTCAATGTCAAATCAAGAGTTAAGCTGGAATTCTGATTCCATGAACATGGTTTAGCCTACTGTTTAAACAATTTACATAAAATGAGTACACAGCTTTCATCTATGAAACATTATCCAGCAGACACAATTCAGCTGTTAATGCACAACCTTAGTTACCCACACCAGAAATGGATGTTTGCGCTCATGACCTACATTATCAGAAGAGACCTTAGGCCAGTGTGAAACAAAGAGTAATTTAATTTAACATAAAAAAAAATAATCCAGGCCTCTGCTTTTGGAAGATAAATAAAATAAGTCAACCATCAAAACTACACCATTTTTGATGGTTAGTCTTTGGTCTGTGTCGAAGTCTTTCCATCACTCTAAAATTGCTTCCATATTCATCCTGACACCAGAACCCTGGGATCTTATCAGCTCAAAGTGCAATGAAGGAGCAGAGGGGCTCCAAGATGAGTTAGAAAAGGTCCTTGTCAGGTGGGAATGCCAAAACGTGGTAAACCAGCTGGGCATGGTGGTGCATGCCTGTAATTCCAGTACTTGGCAGACTGAGACAGGAGGATGCCAAGTTTGAGACCAACCTCAGCAATTCAGGGAGACCCTCAGCACCTTAGCGAGATCCTGTTTCAAAATAAAAAATAAAAAGAGCTGTAGGTGTAGCTCAGAGGTAGAATGTCTCTGTGTCCAATCCTCAGTGCCCCCCCAAAAAACAGTAGTAAACCTAATTCCAGAAGTACTCATAGGGTACTTGGACAATCAACAGAGAATGTGGAGGTAAGGGTTACGTGTAGTTAGGTCAGAGGTTGAAGATCCAGCAGATGACCTAAATTCTTACCTTGCAGTGTGTTATGACCAAATCAGAATTCTTTCAAGTGACAAAAACCAAATCCAAATTGGTGTGCACAAAAGGAGAACCTACTTACAAAAGGAGAACTGCTTAGGCCTTGGCTGAGGGCTCAAATGATGCATAAGAATTTACCCTTCTAGCTATGCTTCCTCTGGATACCTCCCAACAGTTCAGGTCCTCATCACTGCAGCTTTCAGCATAAAGGAAGGAAGAATCTTATTCACCAGCAGCTCATGGATGGAATGTACCAAGTAAACAAATGCTTAAAGTCTAAATATGCAATTACAATTGCATAACTGTTTAAGAAACCTTCATTAGTATACTAATTCCCCAATATGCACAATTCAAACTGGATCATTCTAGTATTTTGTAAATTAATTCTTCATATCTTCCTAGTTAATGACTTTTCATAATTGTGAACTAACAGGGGAAATGTAATTTCTTTAAAGATTCCAGCTAGGCGTGGTGGTGCATGCTTGTAATCCTAGTACTTGGGAGGCTGAGACAGGAGGATCATAGGTTCTTGGCCAGCCTCAGTAATTTAGCGAAGCCCTTTGCAACTTCATAAGACCCCAATTCAAAATAAAAAAAAATAAATTGGGCTGGGGGTGTAGCTCAGAGGTAGAATGCCCCTGGGTTCAATCCCCAGTAACACACACACACACACACACACACACACACACACACACACCACACACAAATTCCATCAAGACTCACTCTTACTAATAAATGAAGAAATAAAATTTATGTTTCCTTCTACCAAACAGTCAATGAAACAACAAAGCCAAGACTGCCAGCAACACATAAACACCTGTGCACATCAGAAAAGGAAGCTGCCCCAGGGGTGAATGGTGCAGAAGGCTGATTGCCCCTTCAGGCAAAGAAAAAGGAGACCCACTGTGAAGCTGTAGCCCAATTCAGATGCTGGGACACATTTCAACAACCTCTGCCACCTGCAACCTGCCCCTCATGCAACATGTAACCTGCTCTAATGTACACAGAATCCTGGTTAAAGTATGAAGTGATGGGAATATTTGTACTCTACTATTGAAAGTAGAAACTGGTACAAAACTTTGGAGGGTAATGTGGCAATGCTAGAACTTTAAATATGCAATTTTATTAGGAATTTAGACTTCACAAATATACAAGTATGCAAAGGGATGCACACAAGATGGCCAATGCTACACCATAAGAAATAATGAAAAATGGGAGATAACCAAAATGCTATCGGTGGAAGCTTAAGTAAATAAGCCATGCTATATTCAAACAACGAAATGTCATCATTATAAAGCATGAGGTAAATTAACATGTGCTGATGTGGAACAACTCCAAGAAATGCAAAGTGAACACACAAGGGTAAGAGAAGTCATGCAGTGAAAGGAAAGAGATGCATCTCCTGTGACCCAGCAGTTCTGTTCTGGGCACAGACCCCTGGGGACCCTGTGCAGAAGGGGTAACTGCAGTTAACAGGACTCCATTCTTCCAGCTGCTCAGGCCATTACATCCCATGCATCCAACCTGCTGTGAATCCTGTAAAATCCCCCCAACAGGATCTGAACCCTTCATCACCCCACCACCTCAATCCTTCTCCAAGCCATGACTGTTTATCACACAGGACTTCCCAATGGCCTCTAGGAACTAGCTCATCTGTTCTACCTTGCCTCTTGGCAGTCTGCTTTAACACACAGCCAGAATGAACCCTTTAAATCCTCATACCTGAGCAAATCACCCTTCTGCTCAAAAACCTGACTCCCACCTCACCCTGAGAAAAGCCCAGCTCTTACCACAATCACAGGCTCTCCACACCTGGGCCTGGCTCAGGCTGGATCTTGTATCCTACTGCCCCCACCCACACTGTCCCTGTATCGTGGAATGTGGCACTGGTGCTCCTGAACCACTTCTCAGCCTAGAGGCTGCCTCAGACATCTGGTCCACCTTCTGGCCAGTTCTTAGAGCCCAAGGTTTTGTTCCACAAATGCCTTCTTGGGAAGGCCATGCTCCAGATCTCCACATAATACCACTGGCCCTCAGCATTCTCATCTCCTACAGACAGTTATCATGCAGAACAAACTCCACGGGGACTCATTTTGTTCACCTGCCCTACCAGAATGACAGCTCAATCAGGCATAGTCCTTGTCTATTCCATTTATATCTGTATGCTGGCACCAAGAGCATACAGTGAATGCTTAATAATACTGTAGACCAAACAGCCATAACATAATGTGTAATGATACAACCAGAGATGTCTCTAGGTTGGCCTCTGGAAACACTTCATTCACACCCAGGGGTAGGCCTGTCCATTTCCAAGGAGACAGGGACAGGTGCTTCCTTCCTGTCCATGAGCAGAGAAAAGCCACCAGCAGTTGCCACTCTGGAAGGAAAGATCCCACTAGCCTTCCCCTGCAGCAGACCCTGGGGTAGGGTGACACACTCACTGGTCACTGTGAGGGCCTTAGTAAGAGTCTGACCCACAACATCTCATGTGTGCAATGTTCGAAGAATAAGCACGATGGCTTTAGATTTCCTAGTGAAATGTGTAGAGCCAAAACTCAGAGGAAAGAAAAGAAAACAGTGTTCATGAAGAACAGGGCAGAAGGTCAAGCAAGCCCAGCGAAGCTACTGGCCAGCACAGGGACCACAGCACATCTGACAAGTTGCAGGTATTTGTTTACTGAGTGAGTAAGTGAGTGCAAAGGGCTAAAGAACACCTGAGCAAAAGCTGAGCCAATGGGGGCACAGCATTCTCAGTCGCCCAGTGTGCTGTGGCATAATCTTTGTCTTGCATTTCTTGGCTGCTCATGTGCTAGCTGATCTAGGGCAAGATCAGCCATTTTGTCATATTAAAAATATATATTGGGATGAGTGTAGTAGGGTATTAACAAGAGTGTCACTGAAATAATGGGTCATGGTAGAAGCTGGACAAAAAAGACATGAAAACGAGAGGTTGATAGGGTGGAAAATCAGCAGACGAAGTGCCATCAGAAAACATGAATGGAAGTGCTTGTGTTTAAGACTGAGATGCCTGAACTCATGGTTTTAAACCTTGGAAGTGGGTGGCTGGGACAGTCAAGAGAAGAGAAGGGAAACTGTAGGAACAAAGAGGCTAGCACCAAGGCCAGTGGTCATGAGTCCCATAGGTGGTCACTTGAAGCCACTGGTAGTAGCAGGACTTGGGGTGGAGAAAAAGACCATGATTCTCTGTAGATGCTAAATCTGGGTAAGTGGCCAAGCCACTGGTTACCTGTGTGGAGCAGGAGCTGAGCTAAAAAAGGGAGAACTTGGTGCTTCTTTTTACATACTTTGGGACTGCATGATTTTTTTTTTTTTTTTTTTTGCGGTCCTGGGGATTGAACCCAGGGGCATTTTACCTCCAAGCTACACCCTCAGCCCTAATTTTTATTCTTTATTTGGAAACAGGGTCTCACTAAGTTGTGGAGGGCTTCACTAAGTAGCTGAGGTTGGCCACGAACCTGGATCCTCTGGTCTCAGCCTCCAAAGTCCTGGGATTACAAGCACACCATGAATTTTTTGATGTTCATCTACAATGAGTATATGTTACTTTATAATTGACAAAACCCATGGATCTGGGGGAGAGATAATAGTAAAGTGAAGTCGGAGACAGGAGTGTGCAATCCAAAGAAAATCATTAATTAAAAAAGTAATAATATCTGCTGGACATGGTACACACCTATAATCCCAGTACTTGGCAGGCTGAGATAGGAGGATCGCAGGTTCAAGGCCAGCTTCAGCAACTTAGCAAAACTCTGTTTCAAAACAAAAAAATAAAAAGGGCCGGGAGTGTATCTCTGAGGTAGAATGCCCCTAGGTTCAATCCCCCATACCAAAAAAGGGGGGGGGAATAGCATGCTTGCAGAGCATGTACAAGACCCTGGGTTCAATTTGCAGAACCACACATGCACCAAGAAAACAAAGGCAGTAAATAAGTAACAACAAATACTGCCTAAATAGTATTTGCTGAGCATGACATAGAAACAATTCTTTTTAACATCACTTACATTTTTCTTTCCAGTTACTAAAGAAAGCATATAAGGAAGGTCATCTGGCTTACAGAACCCTATAACAAGAATGCAAAGACCTTCCTGTAACACCGTTTGACATCAGGGGCCCTTACTAAGTAAGCAAAAAGACACCAGATGCCTGGTGGTCCAGTTCCTACTACCCATGAATTCCCAACCCCCCAGAGTGGTCAGAGCCCCTTTTCACATTCTTAGAAGGGAACCAAAAGTACTGCTTCTTCTGCCATATTTTCTTGGGGACCCACAATTAAAAGAAAAAAAAAACCTAACAGAACTCAGCTATCTTGGGAACTGGAGTTGAAGATAATTTTTGTGGAACCCTAAACTGATGATAATCCCCATAGCTATTCCCACCAAGTAACCAAAATAAACCTTGAACATTCAAGTTTGGATAGGAAATAGAATGCTTAATGAGGTTTAAACAAAAATAATGTGGTAAAAAAAGTTAACAAATCAACGCCACGGGGAGATCCCTGGAAGCACCACTGGAGCTGGAGCAAACCTGCAGCCTGACCACAGGCTCCCTTGAAGTGCACGCTCAGCTCTACCAGGGCAGCAAGCAGCCCTCTGCTGTCCTCAACAGTGGCTGCAGTCAGGAGTCCCTGAGATCTGAGAGGGAGGGACTCATATACACAATACCTACATACATCCCTTCATCAGCTTTCCTTAACAAGAATTACGCCATCCCCACCGTCAGACATAAATTGTGGCACCAACACTGCGACAAGAGTTGGAGCTGGGTTGTTTGCCTGGCACCACTTTCCTACAGTCAAAGCCTCAGTGTCCTTTGTCCTTAACACACCCCTTCCTGCTCCTCCAGTAAGCCCTTTGCCCTCTTGCACACCCTGACCCTTTCTCTGCCAGCTGCACACACTCAGTGCCCAGCAGAAGCTCACCACTTCCCATAGGCCCACTGGATGGGGGCTGGCTGTCCCCTCCTCCCTCCGTGCTCCTCAGGCTGCCTCATTCTTTATCTGTGGATTATGAACAAATGTCCTTAGAGGGGTGGAAGGTGAACCTTTGTGCATTAAGCTGTGTTCTGTAGAAAGACACTCCATAAGTCCTAACGAATAGCATCTTCTCAAAGAAGAAGCAAGCATTCAGAACAGGGCTTAACATCACTGCCCTTGGCAATATCCTGAATGTTAACTGAAAGAGCAGCTTAATCAATGGTTCAGAGCACAAACTGGATGAATTATATAATTTCTTTACTCATTTTCTCTGACCTTTCAATCCTAAAATGAGGCAAGGTAAGCAGGGGGATACTTAAAGGTCTATTTTCATACCCATTTACAAAAAAGAACATTAACAAAGGTAGAACCTCAATCACCTACACTATTTTTTTTAACATGGTAATTATTCTAACTTTAGAAAGCCCACTTCAAGTCAAAGAATTGCAAGTGCTGCTTCTCAAACACATGAGAAGGAAGATAAGGCTATTTTATTGAGCCACTTACAATAGTGGTTACATACAGTTTTATCTTCTTTATAAATTCTGTGTTCAAAGTTCAATGGCTTTCCATTCCAGGGGAAGAAGGAAGCACTGGACACCTACTGCAATCCTGGGTCACCCACAGCCCCTCCCACTGGTCTGGACATGCATTCTGGTAGGAAGGCAGGAAAGAAGGGCAGAGTGAGAAAGAGAGGGTCCCTAGACTTTCAAGGAAACTGGAAGGGTGCAGGAGCATGCTGATGAATTTTCCACACTCCGCCACAGTGGGCAGCCTGACTGCTGTGTAATACCTCTTGTCCTGCTGAGACACGTGGGCCTCTTCGCCCTGAGCAGGGACACTTCTCTGAGTGTGCTATTCAAAGGATTTGTAGGGAAGCTGGAAGGTGAAAGGAGAGTGGCTGAATTTGCAGGGAAGGGGGAGAAGGAGAAAGGGAGACAGGACCCAGAGCTATCCTCCAATCCTATGTGTATACAGGAAAAAAAATCAATTCTCAGACATTGAACACGTGTTTGGGGTGATCAGAAAAAGAATACACACGGAAAAATAGGAACTCAGGCAAACCCTTTAATGCAGAACTAACAGCAAAATTATGTTTAAATTACAGCTTTTTTAAAGTGACATTTTGTGATCTGTTTTCCCCATCCTAAAACCATGACTTGAGGAATCTCCACATTTATTTGTGGCTGTCTAAACATTAGACACCTAACTTTCCTAGACATATTTAATCAATTTAAACTTAAATAGTTTGTTATAAGAACTGTAAGACAATTTAATTATCAACTATAAACAAATTTTACAACTACTTGTATTAAATAAAACTTGGAATGGCAGAGAAATTAATTCCACAATAAAACCTCAACAAGTCTTATGTGCTATCTTCACTGTAACTGAAAATATAAAAACTATTTGTTTCAAATACTGCAAAAACCAGTCTCTGGTCTAAAGCTACCAAACTCCTGTCAGATATACAGATGGACCATCACACATACAGTTGATAAGAATGCAAATTCCAAATAAGAACTCACAATAAAATCAAAGACTAGAACCACAATACTGTGGAGGTCAAAGTCCTGAGCCTGTCCCAAGCCTCCACATTTTCAAGGACCTTGCGCAGGATTGAAAGGGACCATATGACAGCCGTCTATCCATGCTCACACAGTCTCAGATTTTTATCAAAACATATGGCCAAATAGAAGATAGTCTGTAACCCCAGCCTCCTTATGGCTCCTGCTCTAGCCTGAGGTGCAGGCAGCTGTGATACATGTAATTGTGGGCTACCCAATAAAGCTCAGGGGTGTGCCTCATTTACCCTTTGGCTGGAATGCAGATGTGGCGGGTAATAATACCCCTAGGACCATGCAGATCAGATGTGGTGGGTAACATCCTCTGGGACAGTGCAACAGGGCTACACTCTCAGGATGGCAGAGCAAGGAGACAGAACACACATGGCCTCAGTGATGTCACCAAGCAAAGTCAGGACACTGAGTCACACTTTCAAGAGAGAAAGGTAATTTTTCTTGAGCAGGCCACTATTACTATGTCCTTAACATATGCTTTCAAACCTGTATCTTTTAATTTCCTGGGGCTCCTCAGCTACGCTGGAGGGTTAATAATAATTCTTATTACTCAGATTATCATAATGAGGAAGGAGCATCTGTGTGTGGATATCAGAAAATTAACCAGGCTCATTCTGTAGCTAAATAACTTACTTCCTCACACCTGCCTTCCAAGTAGACAGTTCTCAGAAGAACTACAAGCTATGGAGCTTTGCAGTGACCTGGAAAGCAGGTAAGGCCATCAAGCGGGATATTACACTGCAGTGACTTACATGTCATGACTGACTGTGCACTGGCTGTTCTCCCTGTCGAGCTCCTGACTGCAGGAATCACATCTCTTCCAACCATCTTCAGTTTTAATCCAACTCCATCCAGGAGACCTCCAGTCCTGACCCAGAAATGGCATAGTTCTCCTATAAAAAAGTAAATTTACATCAGAAATATATATTTAATGAGTTTCTTTTCATTGAGAACATTTGCTCATTAATTTTAGAGAATAAAGAGCCTATTTAACATTTCAATGTCTGCTCATCATTTAAATGTTGGCTAGCTGTTGGTGATAAAACAGTGAAGATAACGTAATATTTCAGTTGCACTAAAGTGAGGAGCGAGGACACGAGCTTAGACTTAAAACATGATTAGATCTTACGTGAATGAAGGGGCAAGGCAAAAAGTTTCAGTCACAGGGATGCATGGTAAAAAGTACAAGGCCAGAATGCACATGACACATTTGAGAAATAAGCAGAACAGGATAGCTACAAAGGAAAAGTCCTGTGAGGGGACTGGGAGGTAAGTTGGAAAGGTGACCCTCAGACACAGGCCATGGGGGGCTGAGGGTCAAATGTGTTTGGGCTCTATTCTCTGAGTAACTAGAAATATTTGAACAATGTGTCAAGGTGAGCAGTGTTGTTTATAGAAAGGATAATCTTCTAAGACTACAGATCACAAGGTAGAAGAGAGACAGAAAAGACAACTCCTTAGGCAACAGTCTCTCATATGTCCTGTGCAGACCCCTGTCTTCAGCTAACAATGTATCCTAAAGCTTGATAACACACAAACTTATACTCATCTATGTAGACATTATGCCCACTCACCATTGAGTATGCTTATTTTCTGACTTCAAAAATGATCCCAATAGCATTATGTAAAGAGCCAATGTTGGCTAGAGATGTGGCTCAGTGGTAGAGACCTTGTCTTACATGTGTGAGGCCATGTTTCACCTCCATACAGCAAAAGAAAAAGAAAAAAAAAAAAGGAAAGACGGAAGACGATCCAGTGTGTCATTTCCAAAAAGTAACCTGTTGTTGTTGTTGTTTAAAACTCCATACATACTGTAACTCACTTTGACTTTTAACCTCTTGAATACATTTTGGTCTGGATTTTCCACATCTAAGTGACTTTTTTAAGGATTGGCAGGACTGAAATGCAGCTAACAAACCATGGAAGCAAATCCGGCCTATGTCCCAGATTTCTCAAGACAGAGGAAAAGACTTGCTCCTGTGTAGATGCTGTACTTCATAGATTTGTCATGGCATACTTTTTAGATCACAATGAGTTTTATTTTAAAGTATAATCTATAGTTTACAAACTAAAGCACACTCTGGAAGTAGATTAAAATGGCCATATCACCAAGCGCCATATACAGATTCAATGTAATCCCTATTAAAATACCAGTCATTCTTCACAGAACTAGAAAAAACTGTCATAAAATTCATATGGAAAAACAAAAGACCCAAAATAGCGACAACAATTCTCATTAATTAATAAGAACTACACTGGAGGCATCACAATGCCTGATTTCAAATTATACTATAGAGCTATAGTAATAAAAACAACATGGTATTGGCACAAAGATAAGACACATAGACCTATGGAGTCGAAGACACAGAAGCAAATCCTCTGGCTTATAGCCAGTTGATTTTTGACAAAGGTGCCAAAAACACACACTGGAGAAAAGACAGCCTTTTCAACCAATGGTACTGGGAAAACTGGTTATCCACATGTAGAAGATTAGAATTAGACCCCAATCTCCCACTTTGCAAAACAGTCAAATCAAAATGGATAAAAAACCTAGAAATCAGAGCAGAGACTTTGCAATTACTAGAAGAGGGCATAGGACCAACTCTCCAACATAAAGATACTGGTAGAGACTTCTTCAATAAGACCCCAAAAGCTCAGGAAATAAAAATGAGAATAAATAAATGGGATAGCATTAAGTGAAAGAGCTTTTGTGCAGGAAAGGAAACAAGAGTCTGAAAAGATAGCCTACAGAATGGGAGGAAGTCTTTGCCATCCACTACTCTGATAGAGGACAAATATCTACAATATACAAAGAACTTAAAAAACAACACTAAGCCGGGCGTGGTGGCGCATGCTTGTAATCCCAGTACTTTGGGAGGCGGAGACCGGAGGATCCGGGTTCGCGGCCAGCCTCAGCTACTTAGTGAGGCCCTCCACAACTTAGTGAGACCCTGTTTCAAAATAAAGAATAAAAAATAGGGCTGGGGGTGGAGCTCGGAGGTAGAATGCCCCTGGGTTCAATCCTCAGTACCGCCAAAATAAATAAATAAATAAACTGTCCCTCACTTTTGTGTGTGTGTCTGTGTGTGTGTGGTACTAGGGATTGAACCCAGGGGCATTCTACCTCCGAGCTACATTCCCCAGCTTATTTTATCTTTTTATTTTGAAACAGGGTCTCGCTAAGTTGTGGAGGACCTCACTAAGTTGCTGAGGCTGGCCACAAACCTGCGATCCTCCTGTCTCAGCCTCCCAAGTACTGGGATTACAAGCGTGCACCACCATGCCCGGCTCACTTTTTATTTTATATGGCAGGACATTTTGGTGGGATACTGCAGGAGAACAGGACTTCACGAAATTCATTCCCTGGTAGAAACTCTCAGCATGAAAGAATCTGAACTAACTAACAAATGTCTTTCATTCAATAAACACACTTAATAAACACACTCTTAACTACTGAGAATAGTAATGGCAAACATTTAATAGAGATTAGTATGGAGTAGAGATTACTAAACAATTTACATGTGTTAGCTCATTTGGTCCTCATACTACCTACAAGGTGGGAAATATTCTCATTTAACAGGTCTGATTTTCTATTTTACAGCTCTGGACATTGAGGCAGAATTTAGAGGAATGGGATTCAAAATCATGGACTTACTCCAAGATGGATGCTCTTAACCACTATGTTTATAATAGCAACCCCTGCACATCCTATTAAAATGGATGCCATAAATTTACAAGGGCTGGGCGTGGTAGCGCACGCTTGTAATCCCAGTACTTGGGAGGTTGAGACTGGAGGATCTGGGTTCGCGGCCAGCCTCAGCTACTTAGTGAGGCCCTCCGCAACTTAGTGAGACCCTGTTTCAAATTAAAGAATAAAATAGGGCTGGGGGTATAGCTCAGAGGTAGAATGCCCCTGGGTTCCATTCTCAGTACCACAAAAATAAATAAATAAATAAATAAATAAATTTACAAGGGTATTCTTTTTTTTAACCTTAATAATATATGTCACCACTATGATCTAAAGTAGATTGGTCTAAAATAAAAGCTCTATGGAAAACAAATAAGGAAACAAAACCCTAATATATTTTAAAAGGATACATGCGTTTTGCTATTTTTTTTTAAGTTAGATGAAAAGGAAATGGAATAACCAGTACTTGGGAGGCTGAGATAGCAGTTATTAAACTGATCTTCAAAAACATTAAAAGCTGGGCATGGTGGCGCACGCCTGTAATGCCAATACTTGGGAGGCGGAGACAGGAAGGTTTGAAGTCAGCCTTAGCAACTTAGTGAGGCTCTCAGCAACTTAGCAAGACCCTGTTTCCAAATAAAAAAATAAAAACAGTGGTGGGGGTATATAGCCCAGAGGTAGAAGGCCCCTGGGTCCCATCCCCAGTACCACACATACACACACACACACACACACAAAAAAAATAAATAAATAAATAAATTAAAAGTTGTATCAAGCAAAAGCTATGTATAGTATAAACAAAACAAAAATAAACAAGTTACAATGAAAACAAAGCAGCTTCAAATTCAGGGGAAAAAGTTGATATAGGAATTTGTTTTCCCCTTATTTCTTATTATTATTTCTCCCCTTATTTCTTATAAAATTTGAGAAAATAAGTTTCACTGTTTGGAATAAGAAAGAATGACTAGTCTTCAATTTGGTGTGCATTTGATTTTTCTTTATTGTTCTTATAATATTTCCAAATAAATTAAGATAAAAAAATTGGGGGTCAGTCAAACAAGGATATGGTATATAATTGTGGACAGATTTGATCCAGAGAGGACATCAAAAAATGTCAAATTGCAAGCTGAGAGTCAGAAATGGGATTTACTTCAAGAAGGCTTGAGAGATAATCACAGATGTTTCATGAAAAGGAAAACATGCAGCTGGGTGTGGTGGCCCATGCCTGTAATCCCAGAACTTGGGAGGCTGAGATATGAGGATCTCAGATTCATGGAGAGCCTCAGCAACTTAGTGAGAACCTGTTTAAAAAAAAAAAAAGGCTGGGGGTGTAGCTCAGAGGTAGAATGCCTCTGCATTCAATCCCCAGTACAAAAAAAGGGGGCGGGGAGGGGGTGTGAAAACATGCAAAAGAAAGGGGGAAAAGAAAAATGAAAGAAAAAGAAAACAGGTCTTTTCTGATTAAGGTAGATAGTAAGGACTTGAACAGGCAAGAAGAGAGAGTTTTAGTGATTAGATTCCAAGTTGAAAATGAATTTGAATAGGCCAGGCATCATAAATGGAATTCATTGGAAGAAAGGTCAAAATAAACTTACTGTAGCCAGGCGTGGTAGTGCACGATTGTAATCCCAGTAATTGGGAGGTTGAGACCAGAGGATCCAGGTACATGGCCAGCCTCACCTAATTAGTGAGGTCCTGGCAACTTCGTGGGACCCAGTTTCAGTAAAGGATAAAAAACAGGGCCGGGGGTGTAGCGTGGAGGTAGAACGCCCCTGGGTTCAATCCCCGGTACCACACACACACACAAAAAAAGTATAAAAAATAGGGCCAGGGGTGTAGCTCGGAGGTAGAACACCCCTGGGTTCAATCCCTGGTTCCAAAAAAAAAAAAAAAGAATAAAAAATAGGGCTGGGGGCTACCGCAAAATAAATAAATAAATAAATAAATAAATAAATAAACTTACTGTGAGAAGGATGCACAATTCTCAAGCGTCACCTGCAAGAAAACAAAAATAGTAGGGAAAGCAACAAAGCAGCAGCAGGTAGGCACAAGGTGGCCTGGACGAGAGGGGTTGGTCCTTCCTAGGCAGGTGTCACTGGGAAGCAGCACAGGAGTGGCCTGGAGAACACAGAAGAGCCTTGGTGGACAGGTGGCAGAGGGCTGAGGGCAAGCCTCACGGTGCACTGCCTGATGGACCCCTCCATACCAGGTCCCCAGAGGCAGCTCCTCACTAGTCGGTTCCCAAGCCCCCCCCCTCCCCGCGCCGGGGGCACCCACCACACTCCCCTCCCCTGCCGGTCCTCACAGCCTCTCCCCACTGGCATCCCCCATGACCCTCTCCTTCCCTGGCGGTCCCCACGACCTTCTTCTCCCCTGGCGGTCCCCACGGTCCTCTCCTCCCCTGGCGGTCCCCACGGTCCTCTCCTCCCCTGGCGGTACCCGCGACCCTCTCCTTCCCTGGTGGTCCCCACGGCCCTCTCCTCCCCTGGCGGTCCCCACGGCCGTCTGCTCACCTGGTGTCCCCACGGTCCTCTGCTCACCTAGTGGTCTCCACGGCCCTCTCCTCCCCTGGCGGTCCCCGCGGCCCTCTCCTCTCCTGGCGGTCCCCACGATCTTCTCCACCCATGGCGGTCCCTCCGATCCTCTCCTCCCCTGGCGGTCCCCACGATCCACCTATGGCAGTCCCCACGACCCTCTCCTCCCCTGGCGGTCCCCACGATCCACCCATGGCAGTCCCCACGACCCTCTCCTCCCCTGGCGGTCCCCACGATCTTCTCCACCCATGGCGGTCCCCACGATCTTCTCCACCTCTGGCAGTCCCCATGGTCCTCTCCTCACCTGGCGGTCCCCACGACCGTCTCCTTACCTGGAGAGTCCCAAGGTTCTGTCCTAACCTGGCAGTCCCCGCGACCCTCTCCTCCCCTGGCAGTGCCCACGGCCCCTCCCCGCCTGGCAGCCCCCATGGCGGAGCCCCACTGCCCTGCCCACCTGGCGATCTCCACCTGACAGGAAGGCCTCCGAGTGCAACGACCGGGGAGCGTCCGGGAATATTGCCGGAAGTCGCCCGCCTCTGCTGGTGCTGCGGGAAGCCCCGCCCCCGACCGCGCTGATTGGCCAGTGGGGCTCCGCGCGACACTGCTACGGGTGCGAGGGCACCGCGCGCATGCGCGTTGGGCTCCGCCCCCGCCCGCGCGTGTGGGCTCCGAGGACGCGTTGCCCTTTGACCCGGCGGCTGGCTAGGCCGTGTTGAGGGACGTGGCGTGGGTCTGCTCTGGCACGTTCCGTGGGCCGTGTCGAGGGACGCGGCGTGGTTCTGCGCTGCGTTCGGAACCGGCCATCTGCCCGGATGAACTAGAACCTTCCGCGCCTCCCAGTGGGAGGTGTGCGAGTCCTGGACCTGGGGCGCCAGCACCGCGGCCCGGGTCTCCAGATGGGAGCGCGGTGGGGTCTCGGGAGGGCGAGGAGCTGGCCCTGTGTGGGCACGGCGGGGTAGCACGTGCAGAATGCTTAAAACGGTGTTTAGTGTACAGTTCCGTTTTAGTATTTTCCTTTTTAAAATGAGTGTTTATATTTGGAAAACGTTGCAGGAATGCAGGTATTCATATATGGAAAATAATTCTGTACGCCATTTCTTATGTGCTTGTTCTAATAGAGCTTTTTGGCCACTTGCTTTAAAAATAATGTAAAACTGATTAAGGATTGAAGTAGGCAATATTGCGTACAGGGAGGTTGTGGTCCATGTGACCTCTGAAACCTCATGTGGCCTGCAGGTTCTGGGACTCCGCAGTTCTGAGTGAGCTTGGAGCTGGCCAGTATCTCTCCCTGGAAAGGTGAGGGCCTGCTCTCAGCAGTCCCTACTGTCCCGCTTGTCATTGCATTTAAATGAGCTGCATATGCTCAGAGGGACACCATACATCACAATGAGATTTCCTCTGTCCTTGCTCTAAGTGACATAATTGATTATGGCAGATATCATGATATTTTATCTAGACTGCAGGACATAAATTTACTGTGTGTTCTTGCTGTACCAATTTTAATATTGCCGTGTTGGCATGCAATTTATTCTCCTGTGGATGATAACACAGATGTAAACCTTCCAAAGTGCTCAGAGCTTCTGGGCGGAGACGTGCTTCAGGGGGAGCGATGTTGCTGGTGCAGATGGCTGCTGATGGAAAGGCTCTGAAACCCAGGCCAACGACCCAGCGTTTGTGCTTCTGGGGAGTGTTCTCAGCACTGGCCACGTCTGGCCTCGGTCACAGTGGGCTGTACAAAGGCACATGTGGTGTCGCTTGAATGTTCATGCTGCTTCCCAAACCTGGTGGCAGCTATGCCATGTGGTGCATCCAGACTGCAAGGAGACAAGGAGCAGAAAGCTGCTCCCTGTGGGGACAAGAGAAGCATGAAGATTCATGATTCTGAGCCTGTTTTTTTTTTTTTTCTTGCGGTACCGGGTATTGAACCCAGGGGCGTACCCCGGCCCTATTTTTTATCCTTTACTTTGAAACAGGGTCTTGCGAAGTTGCGGAGGGCCTCACTAACTAGCTGAGGCTAGCCGAGAACCCGGATCCTCCGGTCTCCGCCTCCCAAGTACTGGGATTACAAGCATGCGCCACCACGCCGGGCCTGAGCCTGTGTTTAAGGCCTTTTAATCTCTTTTAGATCAAATTGCTCAGCATGCTAAAGAATGCCACATGTGGGGGTATCATTCTCTGAGCCCCAACATCTGCTTCTCTTTATTCCTCATCCTGCCTTTCTTGAATAAAAGTGCATTCTTGCCGGGCGTGGTGGCGCACACTTGTAATCCCAGTACTTTGGGAGGCGGAGACCGGATGATCCGGGTTCGAGGCCACCCTCAGCTCGTTCTCTCTCTCTCCCTGTCTCTCTCTCTCTCTCTCTCTCTCTCTCTACCTAGTGAGGCCCTCTGTAACTTCATGAGACCGGGTTTCCAAATAAAGTATAAAAAAATAGGGCCGGGGGTGTAGCGCAGAGGTAGAACGCCCCTGGGTTCAATCCCCGGTACCGCAAAAAAAAAAAAGTGCATTCTTTTCCCATCTGAAGGTGTTTCTGTAGCTTATTAATTTAAATGCTTTTTATCCTCATCTACTTTTAGCCCATTTAGATGGCCAAAGACTGAGAATAGGTCTTCAAAATCCCTGCTCCTTTTCATTCTCTTACAATTGTGCTTCAGTGAATGGAAGTTTGTTGATCACACCTTTGCGAGAATCTATGACCTTCAGCAACCACAGTCACCCTCGTCCCACGTAGTGAGCTCTTCTGGTAATTTTGTGTCATTTCACTATTTTTCAAATTTATCTGTGTTGCTTTCTTTTATAAGTAGTGCATGTTTGGATTTTGTTTTAAGCCAATCTGGGGCTGTTGTTTCTAACTTTCAAAAGAGGATTTGGAGCCCAGCGTGGTGGCGCACGCTTGTAATCCCAATACTTGGGAGGCGGAGACCGGAGGATCTGAGTTCATGGCCAGCCTCAGCTACTTAGTGAGGCCCTCCGCAGCTTCGTGAGACCCTGTTTCGAAATAAAGGATAAAAAATGGGGCCGGGGATGTATCTCGGAGGTGGAACGCCCCTGGGTTCAATCCCTGGTACCACAAAAAAAAAAAAGGAGTTAGCATGTTCGTATTCACTTCAATGTATTCTTTCATTAGAGCGTCTTCTATCTCCCCCTACCTCCTAGGTTGATGAAATTATTTTGCATTTGGTGTTAAATTATTATTCAAATTATTTTAACATCATGAAGCCTTTCTTTCCCAAAATGTGTATTATCTGTATTGAATTAGGTTTCACCACCACATACAGACAACAACCATTTCAACATCAACTCTAAGGCTGGGCGTGGTGGCTCACGCTTGTAATCCCAGTACTTGGGAGTCGGAGACCGGAGGATCCGGGTTCGCGGCCAGCCTCAGCTACTTAGTGAGGCCCTCCACAACTTTGTGAGACCCGGTTTCAAAATAAAGGTTAAAAAATAGGGCCGGGGGTGTAGCTCGGAGGT
Organism: Glis glis; assembly: GCA_004027185.1. Taxonomy (NCBI): domain Eukaryota; kingdom Metazoa; phylum Chordata; class Mammalia; order Rodentia; family Gliridae; genus Glis; species Glis glis. Next base: position 1,031 of record PVJS01003428.1, on the reverse strand, counting down.
AGAATGCCCCTGGGTTCCATCCCTGGTACTGCAAAAAAAAAAAAAAAAACTCTAAATATGCTAGTTTTATTAACTGTCATTATCCTCTTTTACTGAGTCCCCCGCTTTCTGGCCCTGAGAAGGACTAGCCTGATGCCAGGCACCTCTGCTCACTTTGTAACCCTTCTTTCCCTCCTGCCAGGTGGTGATGCCCTGCCTGCACAGCCTGGCTGGCTTTCACTGCATCTTCTAGTAAGTTCTCCAATGTTCTGGCAATTTAACAGTTCTCTTTTAAGATTTCTACCATGTATAAAGGTGATTCTCCACTTTGGGTCATTTTCTTGGAATTGTGGGAAGAAAGAGGAGCTAAATACATTGGTCCAGATCAGAATCTTGATAAGATAGGGTAAAAAGAAGTAACTCAATAACGTGAGTTTCTATTTCAGATAGTTATTGTATATAAAACTTGGATATCTGATATCAACCTAGGTGTCCATCAACAGACAAATAGGTTATGAAATTATGGGATATACACACAATGGAATTCTGCTCAGCAATAAAGAAGAACAAAATTATGTCAATTGCAGAAAAATGGATGGACCTGGAGAACATTATCTCAAGTGAGATCAGCCAGTCACAGAAAGTGAAGGGTCATATGTTTTCTTTCATATGTAGAAGCTAGGGAGTAATCTTTAGATCAAGGAGGGATTTTTATTTTTATTTTTTTTTCTTGCTTCAGTGTTTTATTTTTAATGTCATATTATAAATACTGTTACATTGGTCCTCTTTATGTAGTAGATTTTATCATTAGGGGAAAACCATCTGTGTCTCTGTATGCCACATGCCATTCATCTTTTTTTTATTTTAATTTTTATTAGTGCATTGCAAACATACATCTTGAAGGATTTCAGAGTGGTAGACATATACATGCACTCATTGGTCAATTAGCCCTCCCCAATTCCCACCCCCCGCCTCCCCCCTCCCCGTTTTCAGCATAGTAGTTGATATCTTTGTGTAAGTCCATCCTGGGCTCCAGTTTGTTTCCCTCTCCT